>CM021107.1:312484124-312530416 GCA_007115665.2 Sequoiadendron giganteum | reverse complement strand
GAGGAAGAGAGGGAGAGAGAGATGGAAAGACTTGAGAGGAAGAGAGGGAGAGTGGGAGAGTGGAAAAGATGGATATTTGGAGAGTGGAAGAGAGAGAGAAACAAAGGGGGAGAGGGAAAGAACTAAGACGAAGAGATGAAGAGTGGGAGAGAGGGAGAGAGGGAGAGAGGGAGAGACCTAAGAGGAATATAGGGAGAGAGGGAGAGAGGGAGAGAGGGAAGGACCTAAGAGGAAGATAAGGAGAGAGGGAGAGTGGGTCTATGGTTTAGGGAGAGAGGAAGAGAGTGGTAGAGAGAGAAAGTCTTGAGTGGGAGAGAGGGAGAGAGGGAAAGACCTGGTGCCAAGAGAGGGAGAGTGGGAGAGTAGGAGAGAGGGAGAGAGATAGAGGGAGAGAGGGAAATACCTAAGAGAAAGATAGGGAAGGAGAGAGGGTGAGTGGGAGAGAGGAAGGTAGTGAGATAGGGAGTGTGGGAGAGAGGGAGAGTGGGAGAGAGAGTGGGGGAGAGAGTGGGAGTGACGAAGAGAGGGAGAGTGGGAGAGAGTTTTTTAAAGTTTGAGGTTTTAGGGAGAGATGAAGAGTTAGAGAGAGGGAGAGAAGGAGGGAGGGGGATGGGGAGAGGGGGAGGGAGAGGGAGAGGGAGAGTGGGAGAGAGGGAGAGAGGGAAAGACTTGAGACAAAGAAAGGGAGAGTGGGAGAGTGGGAGAGAGGGAAAAAACTAAGAGGAAGAGATGGAGGGAGAGTGCGAGAGTGCAAGAGAGGAAGAGAGGGAGAGAGGGAGAGAGGTAGAAAGGTAGAGTGGGAGAGAGAGTGGGTTTAGGGTTTAGGGTTTAGGGATAGAGGGAAAGACCTGAGAGGAAGAGAGGGAGAGAGGGAGAGAGAGAGAGGGAGAGTGGGTGAGAGGGAGAGTGGAGAGAGGGAGAGATAGAGAGGCAGAGAGGGAGAGAGGGAAAGAGCTAAGAGGAAGAGAGGGAGAGTTGGTGAGTGGGAGATTGGGAGAGAGGGAGAGTGGTAGTGAGGGAGAGAGGGAAAGAATTGAGAGGGAGATAGGGAGAAAGGGAGTGGGAGAGAGTGGGTTTAGGGATTAGGGAGAGAGGGAGAGAGAGAGAGAGAGAGAGAGAGAGAGAGAGAGAGAGAGAGAGAGAGAGAGAGATTTGAGTGGGAGAAAGGGAGAGAGGGAGGGAGAGGAAGAGAGAAAGAGACAATGGGAGAGAGGGAGAGAGGGAGAGTGGGAGAGTGGGAGAGTGTGAGAGATGAAGAGAGGGAGATAGGGAGAGTGGGAGAGTGGAAGAGAGGGAGAGAGGGAGAGTGTGAGAGATGAAGAGAGGGAGATAGGGAGAGTGGGAGAGTGGAAGAGAGGGAGAGAGGGAGAGTGGGAGAGAGAGATATAGTGGGAGATAAGAAGAGAGGAAGAGTGAGAGGGAAAGTGGGTTTAGGGTTTATGGAGAGAAGGAAATATTTCAGAGGAAGAGAGGGAGAGTGGGAAATACCTAAGAGGAAGAGAGTGAGAGAGGTAGTGTTGGTTGTTGTGGTTGTTGTGGTTGTGTTTTTTATGTGGTTGTCATTGATATCGATACTATTAGCATTAATGTCTTTAAGACTATATATACCAAGGATATTGAGAAAATTGTAATAAAATATGTTGTAGGTTTTTTGTGAAGTAGTAAAGATCAGTATGATGGGAATTTTTTTGGCATATGGCTGGGGAAATTGTTGGCATATGGCTTGTAAGTGTTTTCATTGATGGCAACCCAAGTCATGCAACTTAAGTTTTGTATCTGAACGTGCAGTATAATTTTGGTTCCTATTGGAAGAACAAAATAAGGAACAGGGCATCTGATTAATAGGCATAAAAGTAGATCTAAACATCTTATTAGGAAGATATTTTAGGTTGTGGATCTCTAAGGAAGGTTTTTTGATGTTTGCAGTATCTTGGTTTTGATATGCACTCACTGGTACGTGATCTAGAAGATCTGATGTACTAATTTGTTGATTATTTGTGCAATAAGGCTGACCCAACAAGGATAGAAATTGTGGATGTATAAGATATAATTAATAGAAAGTATTCATGCTTGATTAAGTTTTATTTGGGTCCTCTCTTTGTATTAACCAACTTTGGAGGATGCACATAAAGATTTAGCAGTGGATCTGGCTGACAAGATAAAAAAGTAACTTAATATTTTATAAAGCTGCCTGATGGATGAATAAATCCTTGATTGTGGATATATAAGAGATTGGTTTTATCATTTAGAATTTGAATATAAGTGTGTGTGTATAAGTGTGAATTCCAGGATTCAACAACACAGTAGTGTGAATTTTATTATAAGTGATGCAAAGAGTAGAAAAGAGCAGAGAAAAGTGCAAAATTAGAAAGAAAATCCAGAATAAGATCTATGAGCTTCACTGGAACTATCACCTTACATAAGTAGATGCTACTATCTCAGTTCACTCTTCAAATGATTTTAATCTAAATTTTGTGAGGCAATGAGCCTTTCTCTTGAGCAGTGAGCTCTAGGCAGTGTGCTTGAAGGCAAGTGCATTCCTTTTGTAAACAATTATATTTGAGTACTCAAATTGTGGATTAAACTCCACCATGGTTTTTCCCCTAACAAGGTTTCCACAAAAAAATATATGTTACAATATTATGAATGTTTACTTTGAATGCTTACATATTTTCCTTAATGCAATGATGAAATGGTTTCAAGTTTTAGATTGATGGAATTTAAAATTGTTGAACACTAATTCACCCCCCCTCTCAGTGTTCCCTTGAGTCCAACAATTGGTATCAGAGCTAGTTCCTCTGAAGAAGGTTTGCAGCTTGAGGTGGATCTTGCAATGTGATGGACTTTGGTAGTCTTCAATAGTAGCTTCTGGTGGCACTTGATGACCTTGATCAGTCTAAATTAGAAGTTCAAGAATTGAAAGAAAATCTTAGAGATGCTGAGAAATTCATCCAGTCATTAAAGGATCAAATAGTTAAATCCAAGGTGAAGAGGAAAGATCTCTATGATCAAATTAAACAAAAATAAAGTGAAAACATGGATGATTCTCACTTGAATCAATCCTTGAAGGAGATAACTGAAGAATGTGAAAAGCTTGCTAGAGACAATAATAACCTAAAACATGAGATGGAATCTATGATGATGAAGATGACTAAAGAGATAGACGAAAGGAAGAAAAATAAGGAAAATATTGCTCAGACCCTGAAAGAGAAATCCGATGAATGTAGTAGAAGAAATGAAGAATTCACTCAGTTGGAAAGAAAATTGCAAAGAACCAAAAACAATGAAGAACCTGGTAAGAAGATTACTACTCTTAGGAATGATCTTGTCATTGCAAATGAATACAAATAAAATTTTAAGATTAGTTCAGTAAATCTTGATGAGCTGACTCAAGGACAAAAGAGTGGAAATGATAAGAGAGGTCCTGGATATGAAAAGGGAGAAAGTTCCAGATCAAGGCAAAATAATTTTAGATAGAACATATATGGAAGGTATCCTATAAGATAACCTAATGCACAAAATTTTAATGGGTATTGTTTTTCCTGTAATAAGTTCGGTCATATGGTTGCTCAGTGTAGAAGTAATTTGAGGTCAAAAGTTTCATCATTTTTAGATTAGTGTTGCAATTGCAAAAAGCCTAGTCATAGATCAATTGAATGCAAAAATATGTCAAGTCACTCTATTGATAGAAGAAATGTTGAATGTTATACATGTGGGAAATTTGAGCATATTTCTAATCAATGCAGATCTAGAAGAAGTCATTGGAATGATTATTCAGGACAAAAAAACATTATGTGTTACAACTACAACAAGTATGGTCATATTATAAGATTATGCAGAAACAAAAAAGTAGACATAAGAGGTCAAGTATACAGAGGAAAAAATATAAAGAAAAATAATAAATGGAAACAAAAGGTAACTACAGATGAAATCAGAGGTTAGATGAAGAAGACATGGGTAAGGAATTTTTTTTTCTGATGCTGGAAATGGTTCTATACTAGAACTTGCCTCAGGTAACTCTTCCAGTAATTGATTTCAGGTCATTGGCCTATGGGGAGTATTTCAAGAGACCCATTCCTCCCCTGTCTTGGATGGCACCAAAACATAAAGAATATCCAAGAAGGTGTAATTATGGTGTACAAAATTTTTGGTTGAATTTAGCAAAGAGAACTCAGACAATTTGTAGGTCTACAAAATATTTTTTTGTCACCATTTGGGAAAATAGAGACTCTGGAAAACCTAGGGAAAATGCATTTATTTCACATGTGTGAGCTATAAAAGTCAAGTCAAAAAAATCATTTTTCACTTTGCATCAAAGAAGAGAAGAAGGAGAGCACTCGATAGGAAGACTATGAAGCAATAAAATCGATTCATTGACAAATCTTGAAATCTATTAGGTATTTAAATTTGTTCTGAAATTCTTCATATAATTTAGTGAGTGGTTGTGAACCCTAAAAATGAAAAGGAAAAATGGAACAAATCAAAGGATTGATCACTCTAGATTAATATAGCAATGCAAAGATTAGGTCTATGAGGAATTTGTTACTCCCTGATGAATTGAAGCAATTGAATGAAGCCAATCATGGAAATTTGGATATGTGGAGTGAGTTTTCATACTTTGAGAATACAGAATTTGTGAATTTCATATTAGCAGATTACATGATGATGTTTTAACTTTGGACAAACCTTGCATCATTTCAAAAGAGGCCATTGAGAACTTAACTGGATTTTGCAAAGTTGGAGATGTTCCTAGGAAGAAATCTATCAAAAAAAGAGGTCAAAACCCTAACCGAAATAATCAAAGATCAGAGAGCTCTGATGATTGCAAAAATCAAGAATCCCAATATGAAGTATAGTTCACATAGAATAACATATAAAATCTTCTACATAAATTGAGAAGGAGCTACATTGGCTAGCGTAGTGTACATTTCTCACAAAATGATAATTGAAGGTTAGGACTTTGACCTATGTGGGTTGTTAAAGGATCAGCTCATGGAGAATGTACAACTGACAAATGATTCAAGTTATCCATTCAAGTTTGGAACTTTAATCAGTTTCGTAATGAATTTCTTGAATTTCTTGCCGAAAATCGATAATGTAGTATGGAAATCAAACAAACTTGTATGCAATCAAATATACTCTTATTCCAAGAGCTTAGCTAACTAGGATTTGGAATTTGAAAGTTTCTTTAAGAATGTTCTTGAAAAGTTTGGATCAGTCAATATTTCCCCTCTGGTAAGATCAATGGAATTTGGTTCCTCTTTCGGTAGCAATAATAGAGGACATAAAAGAGGAAAGGAAATCATTGAATACAACCCTCCAGAAAGAAAAGTTCCCAAGATTGAGGGAAAAGGAAAAGAAAAAGAAATTGTGGATATTCCAGATGAAGAATCTAATGAAAAAATTGAGAATCCACTAGAAAATGAATCTAGACTAGAAAAAGGTAGTGAGGAAGAGAAGATCTGACAAAATAAAAGCTACAACAACTTATTCAAGGTGTAGGTGGCATGCAAAAATTTTTGAATTTATGGTCAGTTAGACCATCATACGATCAAAAATTGATTCTAGAAGTTTTGAATGCTCATTTTGAGAGCTGTAAGATAAGATTGGAAATTCTGAAGGACATTATACCTAAAGAGATGATCAATTGCAACAAAGAATCAATGGGCTCTAAGGAAAAAGGCAAATAAGAAGGTGAATTTGTCTCTCACCCGAAGGAACAATTCAAAATATCCCTTTCCAAGATAAAGAAGAAAATGAATGAGTTGAGGCAATGCATAAACTAAACCACAAGCATCTACAAATATTTCATTCATTGGCCCTAAGTAGTCAGCAATTACAAAGAGAAGTTGGATCAGATTGAAATAAAATTGAATGGCATTGGAAAAAGCTTTGACATATCTCAAGATCCAAATGTCAGCATCAAGAAAAGAATTTGGGAACTACAGTCAGAAAAAAATAAAAATTCTACTCTCTAAGAATGTTCGTGTGGATACTTTTTGGAAGGTAAACGATCTAATTGAATGCAAGCTAGAGCAAATGGTGGAAATATTGAAGAATGGTGAGAAACTGGAAGAAGAAATTACAATTCTTGAATCTCTCATTGAGATTATTAACAAGACTTCAAAGAAAAATAGCTTGATCATTATTATTGGAATTACAATAGATGGTTCAAAGAAGTTTCATCTATAAATTAAGAAAAACCATAAGATAATCTTCTGAAGATAGTAGTCAATTTTTTTCAATTTTTTGAAATTTTGATCAAAGGAGGAGAACTGTAGGCATATATATGTGTAAAAATTTTGAAGCCTTGAGGATTTTAAACACATGTTTTGTGTCTATCTTGTCAAATATCACTTTTTGTCTTTTTGGCATATGGAATCCATTCCTTTTCATTGATTTCAAAGGGGGAGAGAATGCAGTGAAAAATGTCCCATAGAGGGAGAAAACAAAGCAGTATAGGAGGAAAGAATTCCATATAAATCTTAGGGGGAGAAAGTGTAGTAAATGTTTTGGCAGTGTACATATAATAATTCTGACACTTAGTCATTTTTCACTAAGTGTTTCCATCAATACCAAAGGGGGAGATTGTTGGCATATGGCTCGTAAGTGTTGTCATTGATTGCAACACAAGTCATGCAACTTAAGTCTTGTATTTGAATGTGCAGTATAACTTTGGTTCCTATCAGTAGAATAGAATAAAGAATATGACATCTAGTTAACAAGCATAAAATTTGATCTAAACATCTTACTAGGTAGATATTTTAGGTTATGGATCTCAGAGGAATGTTTTTTGATGCTTGAAATATCTTGGTTTTGATACACACTCACTAGTACATGATCTAGAAGATTCGATGCACTAATTTGTTGATTATCTATGCGATAAGGCCGACCCGAAAAGGATAGTAATTATGGATGTATAAGATATAATTAATCATAAGTCTTCATGGTTGATTAAGTGTTATTTGGGTCATCTCTTTGTCTTAACTGACTTTGGAGGAGCATAAATATTTAGTGGTGGATGTGGCTGACAAAATAAAAAGCAACTTAATATTTTATAAAGCCGACTGATGGATGAATAAATACTTGATTGTAGATATATATAAGAGATTGGATTTATCATTTAGAATGTGAATATAAGTGTGTGTAGAAGTGTGAATTGTGAGATTCAGCAGTGCAATAGTGCAAATTTGATTATAAGTGATGCGAAGAGCAGAGCGAAGTGAAAAATCAGAAAGAAAATCTAGAATTAGATCTATGAAATTCACCAAAACTATCACCTATCATAAGTAGATGCTACTATCTTAGTTCACTCATTATATGGTTTTAATGTGAATTTTGTTAGGCATTGAGCCTTTCTCTTGAGGAGTGAGCTCTAGGCAGTGTGCCTGAATGCAAGTAAATTCCTTTTGTAAACAATTATATTTGAGTAATCAAATTGTGGATTAACCTCCATTGTGGTTTTACCCCTAATAGGGTTTCCACACAAAAATTTGTGTTATGGTGTTACGAATGTTTACTTTGAATGCATACATCTTTTCCTTAATGCAATGATGAAATGGTTTCAATTTTTAGATTGATGGAGTTTAAAATTGTTGAACACTGATTCACCCCCCCTCTCAGTGTTCCCTTGAGTCCAACAAAGTTTAGTATATTGATAGTGAGAAGTTACACATTAAAGCATTTTTTGCCAAGCCTATCTAGTTTATCCACCAAAAGTTTCAGAGGTGCACATGAATATTTGAGCAAGTTATGAGTTTCTATGTTTCGACAGTTATTCTGTTACTATAGCTGGTGTTCATAGAAAAAGATAATGTGATTCTGCTAATCTGAGTTGTTGTGAATGCTCTTGTGGTGTTCGTGGATGTTTCTATATTGTGTTCTATTTGCGTTTCACGTCCGCATTGATCGTTGTGCTCACGATCCATAGTTATCTCTTGAGTGTTCATGTTCATGACCGAAGGGTGATTGTAGTGTGTTATGGATCTTCGAAGAATACTTTTTGAGGGTGTTTTGTGTTCGAGGATATTATTTTGGGTCTCTAATATGTTGTGGATGACTTTGGTTGACTCACATTGATAATATTTTTTTTTTTGAGGCCAATAGTTTGTATTCACTTTATTATCTTATTGAAGTCGACATGTAAAGATGTAATTCCTTGTTGCGGATATATATGAGCAATTTTTTATCTCATTTGAGACATGGATGATGCGAAGTGTGTGACTGCTATGTGCAAATAAGCTTCAAATAATTTGAAGGAAGAGAAGAGTGGAGAATAATGAAGAAATGTTCATGGGCTTAATCGAAATTGTAATCAGGCATTAGTAGATGCTATTTTCTCAGTTCAAAATCCAGATGGTTATAATTCGAATGTTTCTATAAGATAGTGATTCTTCCTTTGTATTTGAGTAGTGAGCTCTAGGTAGTGTGCCTCAATCATGTGAATTTCCAATTTATTCTTCTTATACTTTTAATAGGGTATAAACTTATGAACTAACCTCCAACATGGTTTTTCCCCTAATAGGGTTTCCACGTAAAAATCTTGGTGTCATGTGTTTTTTTGATGTGTTGTTGATTCAGGATTTCATGGTTATTAATCAAATCTGAGATCAAGGGTAAACAAGTTTAATAAGTTTGAAATTTTGTGACAAATGATTCACCTCCCCTCTTAGTTGTTCTCCTTTATTTTTCCAACAATCACTATCAGAGCAAGTTCCTTGGAAGAATTTTAACAACTTGAGGTGATCTGGGGCGGCGGCATATAAGAAGGACAGTCTAAGATTTGATGGAACAAATTATTCTCTATGGAAGAATCGAATGGATTGTCATATGAGATTCATTGGTCAATCCTACTAGAACATTACAAGTAATAAATATGTTATTCTTCAAAATGGTTCTACTACTATTGTTGTGATTAGGGATGCTAAATATAATATTAGGGCTAAGGAAGAATTGTTGAGTGATTTGATTGATTCTGTGATGATAAATGCTATGGATTTGAAGACTACTTATGAGATCTGGAAAAATTTGGAAACATTGTA
Organism: Sequoiadendron giganteum; assembly: GCA_007115665.2. NCBI lineage: Eukaryota > Viridiplantae > Streptophyta > Pinopsida > Cupressales > Cupressaceae > Sequoiadendron > Sequoiadendron giganteum. Next base: position 312,521,375 of record CM021107.1, on the reverse strand, counting down.
TGAAGGTGATGCTAATGGGAAGATTGCTAAGCTATAAAGTCTGAAAGGGAATTATGAAATGTTGAAAATGGGTGATGATGCGAACATTACTACTTTCATGGAAAGAGTGAATGAACTTGTCTATGGTATCAAATGTGCTAGTGGATAGTTGGAAGAATTAGAGATTGTTTCTAAAGTGCTTAGATCCTTCCTTGCTTCATACAAAGTTAGAGCTACAACTATTGATGAACTTCAGACTGAAAAATGTAACTAAGGATGGTCTAATATTTGATGGAACAAATTATTCTCTGTGGAAGAATCGAATGGAGTGTCATTTGAGATGCATTAGTGAATCCTACTAGAACATTACAAGCAATAAGTATGTTATTCTTCAAAATGGTCCTACTACTACTATTGTGATTAGGGATGTTGAATATAATATTAGGGCTAAGGAAGCATTGTTGAGTGATTTGAATTATTTTGAGATGATAAATGTTATGGATTTGAAGACTGCTTATGAGATTTGAAAAAAATCTAAAACCTTGTATGAAGGTGATGCTAATGGGAATATTGCTAAGCTACAAATTCTGAAAGGGAAACATGAAATGTTGAAAATGGGTGATGATGAAAACATTACTACTTTCATGCAAAGAGTGAATGAGCTTGTGTATGGTATCAGATGTGTTGGTGGATAGTTGGAAGAATCAGAGATTATTGCTTAAGTGCTTAGATCCTTGCTTGTTGCATACAAAGTCAAAGCTACAACTATTGATGAGCTTCAGACTATGAAAAATATAACTAGAGATATGTTGACTGGTAAACTTACTGCTTTTGAGTTGAGTGAATTCGGTGATGCCCTTCCTAAGATAGAATATGCATTTAAAGCTACTAATTCCAGGAGAGACAAGCAAAGATATGATCTAGGTGAAAACTCTTCTAGAAAGGTATTCAAGTATGAGGAAGAAATAAGACAGATTGAAGAAGAAGAAAGAGAACTGAATGAGCTTGAAGCACTTATTGTCAAAAGGGAAGCTAGAGGAGAAGGTAAGTATAAAGGAAAGTTTCCTATTAAATGTTTTTCCTGCAATAAGATAGGTCATTTTGCATCAAGGTGTCCAGAAAGAGTTCCTAAGCCAAGACATAATAAGCCTAGATTTCAAAGTAAGTTTTATTATGTTGTTGATGAAGGTGTGACCGATGATGAATCTGAAAAATAGAATGTAAGTGAAGATGAGTTTGTGTTTATTTCTATCAAGGAAAATGATCTTGTCTATTGAATCTACTAGTTGCACAAATGTGGAGGAAGCCCTAGCTACTAGATTTGACGAGAAGGATGAATGAGTAATTGATAGTGGATGCTTGCATGACATGACAGGTGATAAAAGAAAATTTGTAAGCTTGGAGAAGTATGATGGTGGTGTTGTAATATTTGGTGATAACAATAGTGGTATAATCCATGGAAGAGGATGTATTTCTTTTGATGGTAAGCATAATACTAATGATGTTCTTTATGTTGAAGTTTTGAAGCATAATCTTTTGAGTGTTGGATAGATGGTTGACAAGGGATACAATCATCAATTCAAGGATGGAATGTGTAGAATATTGGGAAGCTCTAGAAATGTGATTGCTTTAGGTATAAAAAAAGAAGGTAATATCTTTCACTTGAATGTTGCTAGTAAAATTTGTTTGATTGCTTAAGTTGATGAAAGTTGGTTGTGGCATAGGATAATGTGTCATGTAAACTTTGACAATATTATCAAGATAAATTCTACTCAGGAAGAGAGAGATCTTCCTAAATTGGTAAATCCTACTAATGCCATATGCAAGGAATGTTAGTTAGGAAAACAAACTAGAATTTTATTTTGGAGAAAACAACATTATTCAAATGAATTCTTGGAGCTTGTGCATACTAACTTGTTTGGTCCAACTAGAATAAAAAGTTTATAAGGCTACATGTATTTCTTATTTCTTATTGACGATTACTCTAGGATGATGTGGGTTACTTTCTTAAGGGAGAAATATGAAGCTCTAGAGAAGTTCAAGATATTTAAGGCTATGGTTGAGACAAAGACAAGTTTGAAGATTAAGTGTCTGAGATCAGATAGAGGTGGTGAATTCACTTCTGATGATTTTAATAATTTTTGTGAAGAACATGGGATGAAGAGACAATTATCTACATAATGGACCCCTCAACAAAATGGAGTTGTGGAAAGGAAGAACATGACAGTTCTATATGTTGCTAGAAATATGATGTTGGAAGAAAATGTTCCTCATATCTATTGGAGAGAAGCTGTGAGTACCACTCTTTATATCTTCAACCAAGTACAAGTCAAAGGTGATAATAGTAAGACCCCTTTTGAGCTATGGACTAGTCATAAGCCTACTATTAGATATTTCAAAATCTTTGGGAGTAAATGCTATATTAAAAGAGATGAAGATATAGGAAGGTTTGATGCTAGAAGTGATGAAGGAATTTTTCTTGGTTATTCTACTAAGAGTAAGGCCTACTGGTGCTACAATAATAGATTAAGGAAAATGGTTGAAAGTGAAAATTTTAAGGTTGATGAAGACATTGCTAAACCATCCAGAACCTGTGGGTATGATTTTAATGAGAAAAATGATAGTACAAACAAAGGTCAGATCTCAAATCAAGTTTAGATCATCTACTAAATCAAGAAGATCGAGAGGAAGGAGAAAATATTGAAAGTATAGAAAAGAGATCACAAGATCCTAAAATTCAAGAACATCCTAAGACTCCAAGGTATGTGATATTAAATTATTCAGAAAATTAGATTAGAGGTGATAAGAACAAAGGTGTCTAGACTAGGAGAAGAATTGCAGAAGAATGTTGTTTAGTTTCAATGATCGGGCCAAGTAATGTCAATGAAGCATGCAAAGTTGAACATTGGATTGAAGAAATGAAAGAAGAACTACAACAAATTGAGAAGAATAATACATGGACTCTTGTTCCTAGACCTAAGGAAAAAAATGTAACTGGAACTAAATGGGTCTTTAGAAATAAACTAAATGAGCAAGGTGACGTTATTAGAAACAAAGCAAGATTGGTGTGTAAAGGATACTCTCAAATGTAGGGAATTGACTTTGAAGAAACTTTTTCCCATGTTGCTAGAATTGAAGTTGTGAAACTATTTCTTGCTTATGTTGCTTATAAAAACTACAAAGTCTATCAGATGGATGCCAAGTCAATGTTTATAAATGGAAAATTAGAAGAAGAGGTGTATATTGAGAAACCTAATGGATTTCAATTGACTGATCAAGGAGATAGGGTTTTTCAATTGAAGAAAGCATTGCCAAGCAAGCCCCTAGAGCTTGATATGCCAGATTGGACAAGTATTTGTTGAATCTCTGATTTAACAAAGGTACTATTGATAGCAACCCATATTTCAAGATTGATAATGATAAATAATTTTTTTGTGGAAGTCTTTGTTGATGATATCATTTTTGGAGGAGATGATGGTTTGTGCATGAAGTTTGTTGATGAGATGCAAAATTATTTTGAGATTTCAATGATTGTAGAGTTGAAATTATTTTTGGGATTGCAAATTACTCAGTTAGATAAAGGGATCTTTATATCTCAGTCCAAGTATGTGAAAGAGTTGCTAAAGAAGTATGGTATGGAAGATTCAAAGCCAGTCGGTACACCCATGGTGACCAAATATAAGTTGACAAAAAATGATGATTCTTTGAAGGTAAATCAGACCAAATATAGATCAATGATTGGTGGATTGATTTATTTGACTCAATGTAGACTTGATATCATGAATGTTGTATGTATTGCTGCAAGATTTCAATCCAATCCTAAGGAATCTCATGTGACTATTGTGAAGAGAATTTTTAGATACTTGAATAGAATAGTTGATTTTGGCTAGTGGTATCCTAAAGATGATGATATTACTTTGAGCTCCTTTACTGATGCTGATTGGGTAGGAAGTGTGAATGACAAGAAAAGTACTAGTGGTGGCACATTTTTCTTGGGAAAGAAGTTGATTTCATGGTTAAGTAAAAAGGAGAATGTCATTTGTTTGTCTACTGTAGAAGCAGAATAAATTGTTGCTGTTAAAAATTATACTCAAGTATTGTGGATGAAGAAGATGTTAAAATATATTAGAGTTGTGTAGATGAACCTATTGCTATATTTTTTGATAATTCAAGTGAAATTAACATTTCTAAGAATCTAGTGCTACATTCAAAGACCAAGCACATATCTATCAAGTTTCACTTTTTGAGAGACAAGCTGAGTGATAAGGAATTGAGACTAGAGTATGTTACTACTAAGGAATAGATTGCAAACATCTTTACTAAGACTTTTCCTAAGGATAATTTTGAGTATCTCAGAGGGAAGTTAGGGGTGATTAACCCTCCTAAAAAGAGCTAATATGCATTTTATTGCATTACTTTATGCATTTCATAGTCATATCTTGGCTCAGATTGATGTTGTGGTAGTCTCTACTCAAGGGGAGTAGTCAGATGATTTAGATATGTGGTTCATAGCTTGTGTGAAGAAAGGAGATATTTGTCATTGATGTCAAAGGGGGAGAAGAGTCATGTGAAAAAATCTTGAAGAATTAATGGGGAGAAGAGCAATGTGAAAAACTAGGAAAAGAAGCCATGAGAGAAGAGTCAGAACATAAGGGGGAGTAAGTGTTGGAGTTATTTGTGTTGATGGTTTTTTTCACATCATGTGTTGCCATCAATGCCAAAGAGGAATACTTTTGGATGTTGTGGTTGTGTTTTGTAGGTTGTCTATGAAGCAATGAAGATCAGTATGATGGAAAGTTCAATATATTGATGGTGAGAAGTTTCACATTAAATGGTTTTCTTCCAAGCCTATCTAGTTTATCCATCAAAAATTTTAGAGGTGTGCATGAAGATTTGAGAAATTTATGATTTTCTATGTTCTGATATTTATTTTGTTACTATAATCGATTTTCTTGGAAGATGATAATGTGATTCTGGTAATCTAAGTTGTTGTGAATGTTCCTATGGTGTTCATGGATGTTTCTAGATCATTTTATATCTATGTTTCATGTATGCATTGATCGTTGTGCTCACGATCCATAATTTTCTCTTGCGTGTTCATGTTTTCCATACTCATGGCTGACAAGGTTATTGTAGTGTGTTGTGGATCTTCAAGGACTAATCTTTAAAGGTGTTTTGCATTAGAGGATATTTTTTTGGGTCTCTACTATGTTGTGGATAAATTTGGTTGATTCACATTGATAATCTTTATTATTTTGGCCTGAAAATTTGTATTCACTTTATTATTTTGTTGAAGCCGTCATGTAATGATGTAATTCCTTGTTGTGGATATATATGAGTGACTTTTTATCTCATTTGAGACATGTATGATGTGAAGTGTGTGAGTGATATATGTGAATAAGGTTTAGATCATTCAAAGGTAGATTAAAGCGAAGAAGAATGAAGACGTGTTCATGGGATTAACTAAAACTGTAATCGGGCATTAGCAAATGCTACTTTCTCAATTCAAAATCTTGGTGGTTGTAATCTGAATGTTTATGTAAGACAATGAGTCTTCCTTTGTATTTGAGTAGTGAGCTCTAGGTAGTGTGCCTAAATTCTTGTGTATTCCCCATTTATTCTTCTTAGACTTTTAATAGGGTATAAACTTGTGGACTGACCTCCACCATGGTTTTTCCCCTAACAAGGTTTCCATGTAAAAATCTTGGTGTCATGTGTGTTTCTGATGTGTTGTTGATTTATGCTTTCATGGTTATTAATCAGATCTGAGAATAAGGGTAAATAAGTTTAATAAGTTTGAAATTCTATGAAAATTGATTCACCCCCCTCTTAATTATTTTCCCTTGTGTTGCTAACAGGGAGAGTGGGAGAGCAGAAGAGAGGGAGAGTGGGAGAGAGATTGGATTTAGGTTATAGGAGAGAGGGAGAGTGTTTGAGATAGAGAGAGAGAGAGGGAGGGAGAGAGATAGAGTGTGAGAGAGGGAGAGAGGGAAAGACTTGAGAGGAAGAGAGGGAGAGTGGGAGAGTGGGAGAGAGAGTGGATTTAGGGAGAGAGGGAGAGTGGGAGATAGATAGTGGAAGAGAGGAAGAGAGGGAGAGAGGGAGAGAGTGTGGGTTTAGGGTTTAGGGAGAGAGAAAAGGTAAAATTAAACTTATAATATATAAGACTAGAGGTAACGAATATTTGTTTCAAAATAGATATCCGTTTTGTAAGTTATATAAAATATCAAAATGAGATGATTTTGATTATTTTAGTGGTCCATACATTATTTTTGTCACAAAATTCTCATGCTTTCTATCTGCATCAGACAAAATTTAGCTTTTCAAATATTCTTGAACATTTTTTTTATAATTCCAATCATTTGTGTGTGCTTTTTTATTTGTGCAATGGGGAGCAGTAGTCAGCATAAGAGAAAAGGTAAAAGGAAACAAAATATTAAATTGAAGCATATAAAGAAACAAATAGAGAAAATAATAGGAAAAGAAGACAAGGTATGCAAAATATTCAAATTGAAGCTTCTTGTGAACCATTAAATGTTAATTCAAGTGAAGATGAAATATAAATTGAAAATATTGAACATCACATTGAAATTAAAAATTAAAAAATTGAAATTGAAAATGTGGAAATTGAAAATAAAACTATGAACATTAAGAATGAAAATGTTATTGAAAATGAAATTGTTATTGAAAATGTTGAAAATGAAAATGTGGTTGAAAATGAAATTGTTATTGAGAATGAAAATGTTTTTGAAAATGTTTAAAATAGTGAGAATGAAAATGTTAATAACATTGGACTTGAAAATGAAAAAGTTGATAACATTGAAAATGTTGAAAATGAACTTTATGTAACACCTAATTACAAAATAACCCCTAAATGGTTGGTTGAAATAGATCAGAACATAATTGATAATCTTGAAGGAAAAAATTTAGAACGAACAATTTGTTTGTGGGCTATGAAAATGTTCAATGAATTCTTTCCAATAAGACATTAACCAAACAATGCCAATTTTTTGTGCAATTACTTAAGATTTATAAAATGTGACCACTATTAAAAAAAATGAAGATTCATCTCACAAAAAAAAAAAAACAGTCTTATTGTAAAAAATATTTTTAATTCTCTAACTTCTATTAGAAAGAATACTAAGGAAAAAGATAAAAGGGCTTCTTGAAGAGTGATCACAACCTCACTAGTAAGCCATCATTTCATAAATACTCATTTAATGAGACAAAATTTTATTGATTTTAACTTAAATTGTAAAAATTTGAATAGAGCACTCTCGAGAAGAGGAATACTCAATAGTGCTCTTCAAAATGATATGTGGGATATTAGTGGAGGCTTCCATGTGGTTATAAAAAGCTAAACGATAATGTAAAGATGCAAATTGAACAATATTAGAATTCTCACTCTAGAGTATCACCAAATGTAAAAGATATTTTAAAGTTACAAATTGGTAATCGAGATCGTACACCACATCCTAATTTTTTTTTTGAGTGTAGCCAAACAATTTTGTACAAATAATTTTGTTAAGAACATCCAAATTTGAAAATCTCACAAAGGGATTCTGTGTCTTGCAAGCCATTTTATTGTGTTACTATTAATTTTCATAATACATGTTGTAAATACCATATTGATTTTTCAATGTATTATGAATTGTTATTCCATATTCATTCTACTATGCATACTGACGAAATGTTGCAGGAGTGTCATGTAGTGCAACTTCCCAAGTCACCCAAGGAGTTGTTAGATTCATTTTTATGCATTATAAGTGATGGTTTTTTATTTTATAGAATTTTTTTAAATGAAACATGTTTGCAATGTGGTGGTTTATCAAATTTTCTAGTTTGCTTTCATGAGGGAATGATCATGATTTTGGTAAAAAAATTGTTGAGAAAAATATTTTGAGACAGTCAAATACACATTGAAGAGTAGAGGTGAGGGTTGTAGATGTGATTTGGTTGCAAGAGAGGTAAGTATTGCTAACTTTATTTCAGATTTTAAGAAAAATATTTTCTATAAGTATGCAAGGCATAGCCACAAGCCGCAGTGGTTCGATCAACAATTTAGGATGTGTAAGGACTTCTTCCCCATTGGAACTATTGTATTTGTAGTTGATTTTGTTCATAATTACACATTGCAACCACAAAATGAAGTTCAATCACAATATTATAATTCTATTCAAATTGCTATTTTTGTCCACATAACATATAGGCATACCCCTAATAGTACAAAAGACGATAGAGAGATAATCAAATAGGACCATTTTTACATGAGTGGTGATATATCTCATTCATTTGAGTTTGTATAGCATTGTTTTGAAAAAAAAATTGAGTTCTTGTGAGAAAAAGGAATTGCAATGGGTCAACATCTAATTTGGTCAGATAATTGCACAAGGAAATTCAAGAATGCTTGCATGTTTTATTGGTTGAGAAAGATGCATATAGAGAGGGGTGTACCACATATTTGGATTTTTTCAAAGTTGGGAATGGAAAAGGTGAGCATGATGGAACAAGTCCATGCATGAAGAGAGATTTGGTTAAGGAACAAATGAAGATTAGAGGTGGTGCAAAATTCAGTGATGCACATTCTATTGTGGATTGGTGTACTTATGCATTATCACAAGGAGGGACACTTGATTCACAAGTGTGTAGGTTCTTTTGGTTGGATAAGGAGGGTATAGTGGGAGATAGAATGGAATGCTAAAAAAATAGAGATTCAGATGCATTCATTTCAAAGCTCGGATGCGAGTGAATGGACCATATGGACATGAGAGATGGATTTTTTTTATTAGAATTGTATTCAGTGTGATTTGGATCATTGCAAGTCAAGTGAGTGGGTAGATATATGGATTCTATAGTCCCTAATCCCTTTATTTGTAGTATAATCCTCATTAGAAGATGTAATGGAAAGTTCACTTGACTACGATCATCTTTCAAATCATATATAGACAGGATATGTCTGAAATTGTAGCATCGCAAGGGAATGAAGAGGGATAAAACTATTGGTTAGCATGATGTGGATAGGGAAATAAAAAGCTAACATAATTGATGAAAGACGATGATGGGTTCATGTATCCTATAGGTTCAGTTACTATTTTTTGAAGTTGGTTGCATTACCATTTCATCATCATTTAGGCACCCATTATGGCCTACTCTCACAAATCTGAAACTCACTTGCAACTCTTTCAGAGCAATTGTCCCAAATTTGGCTTTTAACACTAAATTAGGTCACAATTAGGCCTATTTTTCAAAGAGACACCTCTCCAAACACACAAAAAACACTTGAAACTTCCAAATAGTCAAAATAGAGTGAAGAAAACCTTAGATTACTCAACTTTTAGGTTTCCTCTCGCTCATTTAGACCCCTTTACATAAAACCCTCACTTTCCTTGCAATCAATTAGGGATTATTAAAACTCCTATTCCATGACCTCTCAAAAGCTTATACTCAATTAAATCAGGCTTATTTATGAATTTTCATTCTCATTCCATCCTCAAATAGTGCTGCACCAAAGATCTACATACACTTCCTTCACAAAATCACTCTTTTTTACTAGTTTTCACCCTCTTTCACCTAGTGTTTCTCACTTATTCACTTCTCTGACCACTTACAACCTCTAATATCTTCTAAAAACCCTCCAATTCACCTGATCTCATATTTTTTAGGGTATTTTATCCACTTGTAAACCCTTGTCCTCTTTTCACTCAATCTAGCCTTGTTTAAAATGCACCAAAACTGGTTTTTCACTAGGGCAGCGAGGAGAACACACAAAAAACCTTCACCAAACCAATTCCTTACCTTATAAACCTACTCCTAATTTATACTACTACATTCCACCAAGAAACTATTGCTATGGAAAGGTGGAATGGAATTTTTAGTTCATTTGGGCAATCAAACCCTTAGCCCCTGTTTTCTGACTGCCTAGAGAAATCAGGCCACCAAAAGCTTGAAACTCAATATCAAATGCTAAAATTAGTTTTAAATTGATGCCAACACCTAAATAATTCAATTCACACACATTAAAAATGCACTACCACCTGCACGAAACTGTACATTGGAAGATGATGGAGGAAAACATAGAAAATAGTAGTATAACAGTGATATTTTATTAGTTTTCTCTTTCAAAATGCTTCAAAAAAACTAAAAATGATGAATCAAATATTTCAAACACTTACCCAATAATTTAAACTTCCTAAGAACCTAAAATTTCATCTATAACTACCTTGACTCTTCATATTCCTCCACTTGGCACCTTTTTGCATTTTTGCAACATTGATTGACAACTTTTGTTAAGATTTTGTAACTTTATAATTTATGCCTAAAATGACTACCAAAGACCATTATAAACTCAAAAATGGCTATTTAATCCATATTACATCATGAAAATTCCTATACAACCTCAAAATCCTAAATTTTCCCCATGGAGGCATGCTCTTGTAAAGGTGCACCTACACCACTTTTTCAAACATCTCACCACCTTTTCTATGCTACCAAATTTTCCATACATGTCTACCAAATCATTTTATCAAACAGTTCGTTTCCTCACTGTTATGGCTGAAAGCTTAAAAAAGGTGATTTCCAACAAACTATGGATGCTTTGAAAAAATCTTTCAAAGCATAATACTAAGCAATAATATAGACAAGGCAGTTAGTAGGTTGAAAAAATGCCTCAAAGAAATGTGGGCTCATGGTGATGGAATGAAATTCCATCACCATGAGACCATGTTTCTTTGAGGCATTTATTCAAACAGATCACCACCTTTTCTATGATACCAAATTTTCCATACATGTGTACCAAAGCATTTTATCAAACTACTCACTTCCTTGTTGCTATGGCTAAAATCCTAAAATAGATGCTTTCCAACAAACTATGGATGCTTAGAAAAATATCTATCAAAGCATAATAGTAAGCAATAATACCATAGAGAAGGCAATGAGCTGTCTGAAAAAATGCCTAAAATAAATATGCTCTTATGGTGATGGAATGCCATGATGCTCATTTGTTTTTAATGGCATTCCATCACCACGAGACCCCATTTCTTTGAGGAATTTTTTCAAACAGTTCATTGCCTTCTCTATGCCACCATAGTTATCGTACGTGTCTATGAAATATTCTTATCAAATGGTTCACCAACTTGCTGCTATTGGTAACAGCCTAAAAACATGTACTTTCAAACAAGATATGCATAGGGAAAATAGTAAGCATGATAGTTAGAAATGTATAGTTTAATAAGTAATCAAAATTTTGTTTATTATCTCATACATTATAAGTCATGATGTGGATCACTATTGTAGTTTTTGTGATTGAATAATTTGTTGTTTTATTTTTAGTTTTTGCAAGTGAAGACACCTCCGAATGTGAAAAGGGAAATGGAGATTGGTGTTTCACTTGCTATAGAATCCTCGATGGCTCTAGCAAGGGAGGCATGAGGAAAATTACTAAATTTCAATTTACATTCATTGTTATAGATGTTAATTATAGTGAAAAAGAAAACCATTATTGATTCCTGGTTTAATTTCTATTTGAATGTTTTATACAAGGCTTCAACACGCCTTAGCTTGGGAATGGAAAAAATTCCCTCCAGGAGAGTGATCATCAGATGGCGGTCAGTGATTATTTTGATAAATATATAATCTTTTATAATGTAATTTCTATTTATTAATGTCTTTACTTCTTATTGTAACAGATAAGACTTGGCCAATAACTAAACCCTAGGAGGAGCACCAGGAGCACTCCTTGACCACAACATAAATGAGTGGTAGACATAACACCATCCAACCGACAAGAAAAGGATAAGAGTTTATTTTGAGGGGATTGAGAGGATGACTTATGATTCCAAAGACCTTTGTTGTATGCCTATATGGCACTTTTATACATATTTTGTAATGGATATATTTGACATTGTATGCCTAGATGGCATTCTCATAAGCCTATATGGCTATTTTGTACCTATATTTCATACTTATATAGACATATATTGATGTATGCCTACATGGCTATTTCGTTAATACAAATATTTTTTATCGATGGTGTCCATATTTTCATTTTAAATTCATGGTTCAATAGATATGAGTTATGTTTATTCAAGTGTATACTTTACAAATTACATGTATACTTTGTGACTTATGTGTTTTTATGCATATACCTTATATTCATGCATATAATTTGTATTAATTTGTGTATAATATGTATTCATGTGTATACTTCAAGGCTTACATGTTTTTGAGTACTTGTGCTTCCCTTATTCACCAGTAGCATTGATCATTGTTGTCCTTCATGGTTTGTATTGAATATGAATTGATTGATGCTAAACAAATTTATGTAAAAGAAAAAAATATATTTTCAATTGGTATTGCATGAAATGATTCAAAAAGAAATATTTCAAAAAGTATCCTTGATATTACAAAAAGATATGTGTTTATGCACTTTAATTGTGCAGTCACCCTTTGGTTCTTTCAAAGAAAAATCTGCCTATGCCACTATTACATTGCATAGGTAAACCATATTTTATATTGTGGAGCTATACTAAGCTACCACTCTCAAGACCAATGTAACAATGATAAAAAATAATGTTTGAGACTAGAATAAGACATAAAAATGGCTACCATACTAAACAAATTCTTATGACTTATGAAGAATGTTGATAACTCTACTCAGTTGGCTTCATTTTCAAAATCATACAAATTGAACTTTGACATCAATAGACTGTGTGTATCAAGCTACCACAATTCAAGTTTCAATGATGAATATTTATCATGCATGGTTTGAATGAAATTCAAGTGTATGGTGGTTTTTTTTTTTTATATGATGTTATCTGATATTCTAATCCTAATTCATTTTTACATGTTTTTTGTACTAATGAACCCAAAACGATCTAAAGCCCCCTCCAATTTTTTTTGGCTGAACCGAACCCCAAACCCAAACCTGAACCTCATACAACCTCAAAACCTCTTCCAAAACTCATTATTCTTCCTGCACAAACTTAATTGATCACCAAATTATGTTGCCCCCTGACTTTACCCACTTTTACTCCCTCAAACCTCTCTTTTTAATTAAAAACCCATCTTTCCCAACTAGGGCATCATTCCATAACATAATTTTGACCTCCCCTATGCTTGAAAAACTTTCAAACACATTAAAATCCACAACCTCATTCTATTTCCAACCTATTCTAACTTATTCTCAATAAATTTCTTCTTTTCACCTCTTCTAGCCTCACTTTTAAGGCCTAAATTCTGAATTTTCAACATGGGAAATGTTAGTAATCTCTTCCAATTCCTTTACCAACATTATTTTAATATAACTGCTCCCTATCCTACTTACATTAGGCCCATTCCTCTAAGACACAACATGAACAACAGGTGGAATGACCTATTTCAACATATTACACTCAAACCCTTATATGAGAAAGTTCAGACCTGTTTCAAAAATCTACTTCTAAGTTGCTTGGAACTTAATTGAATTCCAAAAGAATGGATTTTAATCAAAGCTAAAACCATTCTAAAACAGATTAAGATCATCTTAGAGAAAACTCCTACTGTACGTACCCATACATAGGCTTGAAATGAAGAAAATGCACAAAAATTAACAAAGAAATAGATATATTTGATTGATATTCTCCTTCAAACTCTTCAAAAACCACTAAATTCGAGTTTAAAATGATCATACACTTTTTTGTGGAAAAATTGGACTTCTCAACCATTATGTGTAGGTTTCTCTTTTCGATTCCATGTCATCATAAGGGATCAAGCCAGTTGAATGTAGCTCAGAGCAATTCCATGTGTTTGGGTGAGAAAGAGGACCATGCATAGTGTAAATGTACCTATTAGGATGTGTTGGAACAATTGATTTGGTCACATGAATCACAAAACAAAAGTTGCACCACTTTGCAACTTTACATTGCGTGCATTTGACACTTTTACCATTGAGTGAAAACTGGACACCACAGGAAAATGACTCCGATATAACAAAAACCAAGAGAGGTTATTATAGAGGGGCCCAACGTAATCCCATAGGCTTAGATGGAGAGTTTTTAAGTATCATGGTTTCTGAGTAATATCACTTCAAATATTTCTTCCCTTTTGCACTTTGGACCCTTTAGGGATTAATCTAGTTGAATGTAGCCCAGAGAAATTTTGCATGTTTGGGTGCAAAAGAGGACCATATATAGTATAAATGTACCCATTCAAATTTGTTGGAATAGTCCGTTTGGTCACATGAGCTACAAAACTAAAGTTACACCACTTTTCAACTTTCAACTACTTGCATTTGATAACTTTCTCCCCAAGTGAAAAATCACCACCACGGGAAAATACCTCCAAGATAGAAAATCAAGAGAATTTATTGTAGAGGGTCCCAACAGTATCCCATAGTACTAGATGAGAAGTTTCTAAGAATCACAGTATTCGAGTAATAACATGCTGAAGTTTGCAGCCATTTTGTGCTTTGGACCCTTCAGGGATCAATCTGGTTGAACGTAGCTCAGAGTGATTCTACATGTTTGGGTCCAAATGATGACCATGTATAGTGTAAATTTACCCATTCAAATGCATTGGAATGGTCTATTTGGTCACTCAAGCTACATAACAAAATTTGCACCACTTTGCAACTTTCAACTACTTGCATTTGACAACTTTTTCCCTAAGTGAAAACTCGTCGTCATAAGAAATTTCCTCTGAGATAGAAAAACCAAGAGAGGTTATTGTAGAGGGGCCCAAATCGATCCCATAGGATCAGAAAATAAATTTCTAAGCATCACGGTATCTAAGTAACAACATGTTGAAGTTTGTAGCCATTTTACACTTTGGACCCTTAAGGGATCGATCCAGTTGAACATAGTTCAGAGTGATTCCACATGTTTGGGTGAGAAAGAGGACCATGCTTAGTGTAAAAATACCTATTTGAATGCATTGAAACATTCTGTTTGGTCACATGAGCTACATAATGAAATTTGCACCACTTTGCAACTTTCAACTACTTGCATTTGATAACTTTTTCCCCAAGTGAAAACTAGCCACCATAGGAAAATGTCTCCAAGATAGGAAAAACCAAGAGAGGTTATTGAAGAGGGGACAAAAATTATCCCATAGGATTAGATGAGAAGTTTCTAAGAATCACGGTATCTAAGTAGAAACATGCTGAAGTTTTCAACCACTTTGCACTTTGGACCCTTAAGAGATGGATCTGATTGAACATAGCTCAGAGCAATTATGTGTGTTTGGGTGCAAAATAGGACCATGCCTAGTGTAAAAATACCTATTCATACATTTTGGAATATTATTTTTGGTCATGCAAGCTACAGAACAAAAGTTGCACCACTTTGCAACTTTCAACTACTTGCATTTGACAATTTTTCCCCAAGAGTGAAAACTCGCCAGCACAAAAAAATGCCTCCAAAATAGAAAAAAATGAGAGATTTCATTGTAGAGGGGCCCAACATGATCCCATAGGATCAGATGAGAAGTTTCTAAGAATCACTATATCTGAGTAGCAACATGCTCAAGTTTGCAACCATTTTGCACTATGGACCCTTAAGGGATCGATCTGGTTGAACGTAGCTCAAAGTGATTCCACGTGATTGGGTGAAAAAGAGGACCATGCCTAGTGTAAAAATACCTATTTAAATGTGTTGAAACAATCTATTTGGTCACATGAGCTGCTGAACGAAAGTTGCACCACTTTGCAACTTTCAACTACTTACATTTGACAACTTTTTCCCCAAGTGAAAACTCGCCACCATTAGAAAATGCCTCTGAGATAAAAAAAAATGAGAGAGGTTATTATAGATGGGTGCAACACAATACCATAGGATTATACAAGAATTTTCTAAGTGTTATGGTATCCGAGTAATAACATGCTAAAGTTTGTAGTCATTTTGCAGTTTGGACCCTTAAGGGATTCATCTGGTTGAACGTAGCTCAGAGCGATTTTACATGTTTGAGTGTGAAAGAGGACCATTCCTAACATAAGTATACCTATTTAGATGTGTTGGAATATTCCATTTGGTCACATGAGCTACAAAACAAAAGTTGCACCACTTTGCAACTTTCAACTACTTGCATTTAACAACTTTTTCCCCAAGTGAAAACTTGCCACCACGGGAAAATAGCTCCAAGATAGAAAGAACTAAGAGAGGTTATTGTAGAGGGGCACAAAATTATCCCATAGGATTAGGCGAGAAGTTTCTAAGCATTATGATATATGAGTAACAACATGCTGAAGTTTGCAACCATTTTGCACTTTGGATCCTTAAGGGATCGATCTAATTGAATGTAGCTCAAAGCGATTTTGCGTGTTTGGGTGCAAAAAAGGACCATTTATAGAATAAAAATACCTATTCGAATGTGTTGGAATTTTTTTTTTGGTCACACAAGCTACAGAATGAAAGTTTCACCACTTTGCAACTTTCAACTACTTACGTTTGACAACTTTTTCCCCAAGTGAAAACTTTCCACCATAGGAAAATGCCTTTGAGATAGAAAAAACTGAGAGAGGTTATTTTATAGGGACCCAACACAATCTCATAGGATTAGATGAGAAGTTTCAAAGCATCATGGTATCTGAGTAGCAACATGTTGAAGTTTGCAGTCATTTTGCACTTTGGACCCTTATGAAATTGATCTAGTTGAACATAGCTCAGACCAATTCCACATGTTTGGGTGTGAAAGAGGACCATGCCTAGAGTAAACATACCTATTCAGATGTGTTGGAATAGTTATTTTGGTCACACAAGATATAGAACAAAAGTTGCACCACTTTGTAACTTTGCACTACTTGCATTTGACATTTTTTCCATCAAGTGAAAATTGGACATGATGGGAAAACCACTCTAAGATAACAAAAACTAAGAGAGGTTATTGTAGAGTGCCTCAACATGATCTCGTAGGTTTAGACGAAGCTTTCATAAGCAACATGGTTTTTGAGTAATACCTCGTCAAGGATTGTTGGCCTTTTGCACTTTGGACCCTTAAGAGATCAAGCTGGTTGAATGTAGCTCAGAGCAATTGTGGTCTATGTTTGATGGAAATAGGTGGGAAAAAGACTTAACTCCATTGTAGTTTTTGTTTGGTTGGATTTCAAGTGATTTTGTGCATTTTAGAAGCCAATTACTAAGGGTTGGTTTGTATACCCTATTTTAAGAGAATCTTTTAGGTACTCTATTTTACTAAGGTGTCTTAAGAGGGTCGTTCTGTATGTCAATAAACCCTTGCATAACTTGTGAATTAATATTTTTTTGGGGTTTTTTATGTTAGAGGGCTTATCACGCCCTAAAAGTGGAGGAATTGGTGGTCTAGTAGACTGAATAATGATGCCCAATTGTGGTTTGTGTGTGATGGGAAGAATTAAGGGGGGTTGTTGTTTTTGTGAAAGATGATCCAAAAGATTCTTATGAGGGTTTGATGTATGTTGAAGAAGGCTTAAAAGGGTGCCTAAAATGGTGATTTTTTGTAGAGTTTGTTAAGGAATTATGAGAGTTAAGCTGAGAAAAATAGGTCTGGAGACCTACAAGAGTGACTAGGTGCAAAGTTGAAAATAAGCTAAGAGTAAGATTTGAGGGAAGGAAGGAGGTTGGAATCCTTTTCTATTATGGAAGTGAGTTTATTTCCTCCCTATATTGCTATCAGAATCACTCCAAATTTATAATTTTTTGCACTTTTTTCACATTGATAACTTTTTATTTTTTTCAATTTTACATCATTTTGACAAATATGCAACATGAACTCCAAAATGACCCCAAAACAAGCTCAAATGACTTATTACATTATAAATTGGTCTAATATGACCTTATTCAATTAAAAAAAGTCAAAACACAAAACTAACTTGAGACTTCCATGAACCAAATTTCTCAATAACCTTGGTACCCTTGCATCAAATTTCATTTCTCATTACAATCCCTTAAGTATTTTTTTCTCTAGGATATTTTACAATTTCACTCTTACATTCGAGATTCTCTTATAATTTCTACATCATAGGTGCTTATTATGAGGTTAAATTCAAACGAGTAACTTGAGATTCCCTCGAAAAGCTTCACATGCTCTTTTATAATGGATTCAAATCAGAATTGAGATTTCTCAAGATCATCAAAATAAGAATGTTGCATTTATTTTTTGGATGAGATTCTTTTTGATGGCTCATAAATCACCATTTTCTACAAGGAGAGACCAATCAATTTTTAGTAGTTTACTTAGAGATATGCAAAGTAAAAGAATAAAAAGAAAGAGCATCCAAAATGGAAATAAGATGAAAATAGATGGAAGGAGCTTATAGATAGGCATGTCAGACTCTCAACTTAGTCACTCCTAGTCATAGATCTTCACTGAGAGTTCCAAGGTACCTATTTCACACAACACCTCTCATGAATAGAATATCTTGAAATTTGAGATGCTATTATAATGTCTACATCATAGGTGCTCATGATAAGGTTAACTTCAAATGAATAACTTGAAATTACCTCACCAAGATTCACACACACTTTTGTAATGGCTTAAAATCATAATTGAGATTTGTCAATATCATCAAAATAAGGATGTTGCATTGCTTTTCTGCTCAAGATTCTCTTGGATGGCTCATAAATCTGCAATTTTTGCAAGGGGACACCAATCAATGTTTAGCAAGTTACTTACAAATAGGAAAAGTAAAATAAGAAGATAATGTTGGCATCAAAAAAATTAATTTACATACAATTATAAAGTTAATAAGAAAAAATGTGCATATACTTACAAATTAATCCAACGAACCATTTGTGTCTTCTCTACTCTTTATTGTGTCAAGTATTGCCTCATGGTCAGACTCATGAACCTTCCACAAGATATTGTTCAAAGGTCTACCCCCATATTTGGTCAAAAAAACATCGGATTCCACGACAAGGTTCGAGTAATGAAGAATCTTACGATGCATGTGAAAATCCTAAAACATCCAATGTGTAACACCCTTATGTGGGTACCTTCTAAGCCACGTTCTAGTAACCACAATTGAGCCTATAGGGTATTCAATGTTTTCTCCATATATAATTGGGGCCTCCAATTTATTTTTAGCCTCAACACAATGACACAAGTAACAATCTATTCCCTCTTCATTCTCTTCATCTGCAATAACTGCATAAACATGCCTTACATTGATATGTGCAACAAATCTCTTGAAATTAGTCAGCATTAGGAATACACTACAAAGTAAGATAATAATATGGAATTTCATCAACTAAGCAAAAAGATATATCACCTGGTTGAACTAGATCTGATATGTGGTCAAAGTCAATTGATGATTCCATTTGTGTCAGTTCTAATGCCATTGGAGGGTGATACATGTGAAGTGGGCTAAGATAACTTGTCAATTGCTTTTCAACCTACTCCCTTGACTCACAATCATTCTAGTCTTACATTGTACATGAAGAAAAAAATCATGCCATCTTTCATGTATTGATACTCCATGAACCTGCATTTGAGCTAAGGAAAGAGTGTAGCTCCCTCGATCCTATTAGTGTACAACAGTTCTCATATGGTGCAATGTTAATATCATCCATCAACCAAAATAATATATGAACTGAATACATGCCTTCATTACCAAGACCCATCGGAGCATTACACCACTCGGCGATTGATCTTGCATCTATCAACTTTGCACTATCTTTATACTTTAACTCTTCTCATTTTAATGCTCTTTTCACGCATGATTCTGCACCATCATGCTCCCCCTTTCCATGCCCAACCTCATAAAAGTTCCACATATGCTAGACACCTGTAATGACATGCATCCTACACAACCAATAGAATATGCACGATTTCTTGAACTATGCTACACAATTATCCAACCATATTATATGTCGACCGTATGTTATGCCCCTCCGAATCAAACCACCATAGAACATCTAGAAGCAACCTTGCACAAACTCTAGAGAATGTGTGTGATCATCAATAATGTAAAAGTGGTACTCCCTCAATACCTTCCTATGGTCCTATGTACTTGTTACCAATTTTTCGCTACAACTCAAATGGTGGAGCTGATTTAAATGTTGTTATATTTAAAAGTGAAATGTAGTTATTTATGAATATGGTTGAGTGTTGTTTTTGTACTTCATTTTAGTTCATTAAGTAACAGTTATGCTTTGAAAGGAGGAATCAGAGTTGCAGAATTTTCTATTCAATGCTTTACAATCAAATGAAGTACATGATTGAGCATTAAAAAATAAATCTTTTTCAAATGCTTCCATTTATTTCATAAAGTGGTTCATATTTACAAAAATTCATTTGATTGCAAGAATACAAATGCTAATACAAATTTGCATTAAGATACATTTTTTATTTTCCAAATGAAAAGCAGAAGGAACAAAATAAAATATCCACACAAGCTGTGAATGTGACTGTGACAATGCATCATAAACAACACACTACACTATGGAAGATGCATCAAGGGAAAAATCACATAAGTACAAACATAATCATCATTGCCTAACTGGTTGATGATCGATGTAGAAGTGGTACACCATTTGTCTTCTTCAAGCTTTGTTGACCTATAGGAAGGAAGAGAGGGATGTAAGTGGCTTTGAATATGAATATACCTATATGAACCATCAACGATAATATAATATGCTATTGATCATGCATTGAAACAATCAAGGGAAGTACAAAGATGTGAGTTGAAGGAGAAAAATCAACACGATCATGATATATTATTTTTTATGCTAACACTGTTTGTTTCCTTGTGCAGGTATAGGAAAATCCATGGAGCTATTTATCTTTGAAGACCAAGCATGTGGGGGAGAAATGTGGAGTTCCCAAGCTGCAGGTCGAGGCCTCCCATGGCGACCAGTGACAAGTCAAAAACAAATAATAAAGCAAAGCACAAAATGCATGGAGTGCATCAGAAAGATGTAGTATAAGCCATGGCTTGTGAGGCCATATTCTCATCAAAAGAACCAAGGAACAATGCATCAAAAATCACAGGTCGCACTTACCATTTCTTGGAAGCCGAATATAGTCAGAGTGGAGATAAGTCAACCAAAATGGAGGAGAGTCTGAATTTTTTAAAGCCTTCACAAGCTAGAGTTGAGCATAGGCATGGAGTCGCATTTCCTCTCAGCAAAACATTCTTTTGAAATGTCAAATGTGAAATGAACTTCTTTTAGGGTTTCACCCTAGTTTTTTCATGCTTTCCTTAATTTGAATTTAGGGTCTTTTGCCTTCTATGTGGCCGAAATCTCATTGATGGTTTAGGTCAACCATTTGACTAGGAGTCTTTTTCCTAAGTCTTTATGCTATTTGATAAAATATTTCATGCCTTCAACATCTTTGATTAATTTTTAGAAATTAATTAAACTATTTTGCCTCAGGCATATAAATCAAATGAAATTCATGAAGGGTCACTAGGTCAATATGCCTTAGGATTAAAAATAGACCTAGTGTTTAGTTTATTTTTTTATTGTTTTTGGAGAAAGCAATGAAAATATGTAAGGGGGAGTATTATTATTTTTTATGATTTTTTATAGAAAAATCAAAGCTTGTGAAGGAGATATAAGGTGTTATATGCAAAAGATTTTTTTTACATCTTTTAAATGTAAAATGGAATAATACAAAAACTGCATCATGTAAAGTAGAAGCAAGGCAATGTTTTATAAATTACATTGTTTTCTTGCTATTTTTAGTAGTTAAGCATTGAATTTCTTCTTGGTCGGATTGGAGTTTTTAGTTGGAGAGATAAGGTGTTTTTCTTGCTTTAAAAGTAGTCTTTTCCTTTTTTTAGAAGCCTGACAGTTGATGCATGTAAAAAGTGTGACTTTCCACTTTTATGCCGACTTGTTGCACAATTTTTGGGACCTTTTCCTTGAGATTTTTTCAAGAGCTCAGATTAGGGTTTGAGACATATATCTTTGGAGAAAACTTAGGGTTTTAAAGTTTAGTCTGTTTTGGCTCTTACACATTTTTTAGCTGAAACTATTTTTGTACTTAGTGAGATTATTTTTCTAGAAGAATCCTATAGTGAATAAAAAAGCAGCATTCCTATCTATCATTTTGTGTCCATTTATAGTTCTAGTTTGATTTTTATCTTGTGATTTTAATTTAAGAATTCCTTGTTATGTCCTAGGTTGTAGTTTGATGCATAAAGGTGTAAAGATACAGGTTGCATATCGTGTTTTGAACATACCTTCATGCAAAGTACTTATGTAAATTTATTCTTTAGAGGTTGTGAAATCTTTGTTGGTTTTTGAGCATTGTTTGTGAGGAAGATCCAGAATAGTCATTATTTCATCATCATATATTAAAAAATCATTTCAAAATCATAGGTTTTAAGTGTCTGTTTTCTCTATATCCTTTTCCCAAGAAGATTTTAAAATAGGATCATTATATGGAGAACCAACTCACTCCAGAGATTCTCTTTCCTTATAGACCACCCATGTCTAGAAAGAGTTTCAATGTTGCAACAAATAGATTGAATTTCGTAAATCTGATGGGGTGCATGTCTGATTGCTTACAATTTTTGGCACGCCTGGTGGGACTCTGGAAATCAGTTTCAGATAAGTTTTAATTCTTTAAATTTGTTGTTTGGTGTATGTAGCAGGTTTGGAGGCCTTTTGGAGGCCTTTTCAATAGACCTGCCAATTTGGTTCTCGGTTTTGCATGCAAATCAAGTGCTGACTTATTTTTAAAAAACCTAAATTTTGTGTCTTTCCAGCTTATGAATGAATAATATGTTAAATTTTCATGATAGTGTGTCATATCATCCACCATACCATGATCATGCTGCTGGTTTCAATATTGTACATGTGTAGGATCATCATGGAAAAAACAGGCCCTTAAGTGGCAATAAAATTAAGAAAAATCAGAGTTAGGAAACTTGACGTAAAAATTTGAATAAGTTAACTATATTATTTCAAAAATATGTAAGAATAGAATCTATTGAAAATTGAATGTAGTTTCTAAACTAGTAGGTTTATTTTTATTTTAAAAAAATCTATTTGGTAAAAATTTAAAATTTCAATACAGTAGTACTTAAATTTCAGGCAAAAATTAAGAAGTAGGTGTTTGTCTGACCACCCTAACCACAATAGAATGATAATATTTTTTATAAGATTTTAGATATGAGTAGAAGATTCATGCCCTGATGTGATGCATATTATTTTGTAATTTTTTTCCAAGTAAATAATTAATTATGATTTTTTAATTA
Source organism: Sequoiadendron giganteum (assembly GCA_007115665.2). NCBI lineage: Eukaryota > Viridiplantae > Streptophyta > Pinopsida > Cupressales > Cupressaceae > Sequoiadendron > Sequoiadendron giganteum. The sequence continues at coordinate 312,498,241 of CM021107.1, read as the reverse complement.
CAACTTTTTATTAATATAAAAATTCATATGTTTAACCACCTTAACTTGGTCAAAACTTCATGAAATTCAATTATTTATTTTTTAATCCTATAGTATGTGAAGCATAGAATGTGATGCATTTTTTAGATTCAAAAATTGTGATACCCTTTGAAATCTATAGATGTTTTTTAATTAGCCTATCAATTAGGACTTTAGTTGTAATTCAAATAGAAAATGAATAATAATAATTTTTTAAATTCAAAGTAAAGCATAATTTATTTTGGTGGAAAGATAAGAATATCCTTTGAAAACCCTTTTAATTTCATCAATTTTGGGTTAAAAAAAAGTCGTCAGCCACATGGGCCATCATATCACTTACATGTCACAACTTTTTGGCCTATCATGATCCTGCACATACCCTATTACGACTTTTCAAAATCAGCATGCCCAATATTGCCACCCACCCACCCCTACTTATTTTTCATCTTAGCCCTCATATGTTCGAACTCAGCCCCAAGATACTCAATATTTGAGCCTAAAAGATATAAGGTTGAACTACGAAAAGGGAATGAGTGAAATAGAGAGCCAAAGAAATCTGATTTATCAGTAGGAGGAGATGGAAAGCATAAAGAGCACGCTACTTGACTACATGATACAATTGCAAGAGATCAAGAATCAACAAGAGTATAATCAGCAACAGAAAGAGATGGTTATTCAAACCTATCTTCATGAGTAGGAGTTGGAAGCCCAAGTAGCTCTTGCCATGTTGGAGCAACATATTCAAGAAGAGCCAATTAAGGAGTCCTTTTTCCTCTAAGATATTGATTTTAAATGTAAACAAATTTCCTCAAAAATTAGGATTTTGAGCTTTAGATTTTCTCATGATGAATCTATTAATAATTGTACTAAAGAGATTCCTTGTCTCGTAAAGGAAGAAACAATTTCAAAAAATCAACTAGTGCAGGAAGTTGGTTCATAGTAAAAAGTTACTGTTGGGTTTGTTTCATTGGAACAACACAATATTGATGATTATTTTGAAGTCTCTAGTTGGTACAGTGATGAGGAGGAGCTCGAGAATTGGGGACACCTGCTAGAAACAAAAGAGGAGGCTATAGTCGAAGAGCTACAAATTCTAGATCAAGGAATGGTTGGTGGTTCACAAGTTGTAGCAGATTTATTTAATCAATTACCATTTTTTGTTGAAGACAACATGCAAGCCCCTAACTTACTAGCTGAGGACATTCATATTTTTCAAGGTGACCTTTTGCTTGATTGTCAAGATCCTGACTGTTCCACTTGTAGAGAGCTTTCCACTCTGCTAAGCTTTGACAATGATCAAATGCCTAATTTTGGAGAGCAAAGTGATGAAAGCCATTCAAACAACATATTGATCCATGAGAAAATAAATGAGGACTGCTCGATTGTGGAGGAGCGTGAGTTTTAATGCATGATTCAGCCAAGGCAAGAAATAGTTGTGGTTGGTGGTGTAGTTAAAAAGAGTGACATCATAGTAAACAGTTCAAATTATGTCTTAGCAATAGGATGTCCAATTAGACACATTGCTAGATTGGAGACTAGAAAAGGGGTTCCCATCTTGGTTGAACCCAAGCATGAAAGTGCAATTGAAGGAGAACAAGTTCAGGTGATTTCACCACCTCGGGCCAGTAATGATTATATTCCATTTGAGGAGGTTAGTAAGCTTGTATACATTTTGCAGGGTGTGGTACAATTATCTCATGTCTTTTTATCCATTGTTACTTTTCATCTAGTTGTCCAAGATCATGTAAAGCATCAAATTTTTTGTAGAAAGTGCAACTATTTCACCCAACTAGTGAATGGTTTCGTTTGACCAGATCCTTTGGTAGGTTAGAGTAGTTTAGAGTTATTGTTGCTGCAAAATAGTGTGTTATGCACATTTATTTTTAGTGGTTTTATTTCTGTAAGCATTGTTGCACATTGTTTTGTTGGCCATCAAGGCCTGTTAGTTCTCTTTTAGCTTTGTTTATTTTGTTTTTCTATTGTTTTGGAGTTGCTGTTTTAGTTTTTCTGAGTTCATGAAGCGGCATTTTTGACTTCATGCCCAATGGAGTTTTTAAAATAAATTGACCTATGCTTAGCTAGCAAGCATCTAGCAGAAATCGCCAAAATGTTACCAATTTTTCGCTACAGCTCAAATGGTGGAGCTGATTTAAATGTTGTTATATTTAAAAGTGAAATGCAGTTATTTCTGAATATGCTTGAGTGTTGTTGGTGCACTTCATTTTAGGTCATTAAGTGGCAGTTATGCTTTGAAAGGAGGAATCAGAGTTATAGAATTTTCTATTTAATGCTTTATAGTCAAATGAAGTACAGGATTGAGCATTAAACAATAAAGATTTTTCAAATGATTTCATTTTTTTCATAAAGTGATTCATATTTACAACATTTCATTTGATTGTGAGAATACAATGCTAATACAAATTTTCATTAATATGTATTTTTTCTTTTCCAAATGAAAAGCAGAAGGAGTAAAATCAAATATCCACACAAGCCGTGGATGTGACTATGATAGTGCATCATAAACAATACACTACACTATGGAAGATGCATAAAGGGAAAAATCACATAAGTACAAACATAATCATCATTGCCTGATTGGTTGATGATCGACATAGAATTGGTGCACCATTTGTCTTCTTTGAGATTTGTTGACCTGTAGGAAGGAAGAGAGGGATGTTAGAGGCTTCGACTATGAATATACCTATATGAACCATCAATACTAATATAATATGCTACTGCTCATGCATTGAAATAATCAAGGGAAACATAGAGATGTGAGCTGAAGGAGAAACATCAACATGATCATGATATATTATTTTTTGTGATAACATTGTTTGTTTCCTTGTGCAGGTATAAGAAAAGCCATGTAGGTTTTTATCTTTGAAGACCAATCATGTGGGGAAAAATGGGCTCCCACAAGGGTAGAGCCCGAAATGCTGCCCTTATATGTTACAAGAGGGTCGGGATTGTAATTGCAATCATCATAGTCATCAAGAAAGGAAGTGCAGCTGAGAGGGTAAAGAAAAGTTATCCATCAAGCAATTAAACCAACTGTGCATTCATAACAATCGTGTAATTGCTTTATGAAAGCTACAGCTGAAAAGTGGGTTTAATCCGCTCAATCAGATCAACATATAGAAGTGAAAATTGCAAAAGAATGCTAATTAGACAACTTGTTCTAGTAAAAGATATCAATCTATCATTCTTTTGAGCTGCTATTTTGAATATTGTTTTGCTGTTTCTTAAGACTGTTTGCTTTGTAGTGTTGTTTTATATTTTCTCTTTTGGAACAAAAGTGTCCTATCTTTAAACAATGATAGTGAACAGTGCAAGTTATGGAGGTTATGTCAAGAACAGGTAAATTCATGAAGAGTTTGTTGCCAAAATAAATAGAGCATAAAATACATGAAGATTTGTGTGGGCAAGGAAGAAGCAGCATGGAGATGATAATTGAAAATATAAACAAAGGATACATTTTCAGAAATCTCATGAACTCGTGTGAGGGCTTTCAATAGTTACGCAAAAGGTAAATATGTGCTCTCATAATATTATACACCTAGGTGGGGTTTTTCATAAAAAATAGAATTTACACTGTGTTTCCATGGCCGAGTTGATATAGAAAAGAAAAAAATACATTCAGAAAGGTATTTTCTACACATAATTTATAAATACCCACATAGAGAGTTTTTCTTAAAAACAAATTTTATTCATATACAGAGATACCCACATGAGGTTTCCACAAGGAATGTGGATTTACCATCATTTTTAGTTCACCCATATGAAGGTTTTAAAAGTAAAACACAAACAATGTATTTTCAAGTTTACCCATGCAAGGGTTTTCAACAAAAGAAAAATATACGTTTTCTATCATAATCAAGGTACGCATGTAGGGGTTTACATAAAAATGCAAATTTTAACATGCTATAATGGGTCAAACCCATTCATGAAGAGAAGTTGCAAGAGAATACAGTGAACAAATGCAGATTACAAACACTCTTTCTGGGCTTTCATGGCGTAGCTAGTCTATGGGTCCATATTATTTCAAAGAAATAACATTCATTTTTTTTGAGAGATTAGCTTCTGGAGCTTTTATTTTATCAAGGAAAGAAACTATGAATAGAAGTTGCGGCCTTATGGCCTATCATTTGTTTTCAAACAGTGAGAAGAGCTATCAGAAAACCATGAGGTCAAACTTACCAAGTTGCAGAGGTGTCGACCGAAGTGGAGAAGAAATGTAGAGTTCCCAAGCTATAGGTCGAGGCCTCCCATGATGGCCAGTGACAAGTCAAACACAAATAATAAAGGAAAGCACAAAATGCATGGAGCACATCAAAAAGATGTAGTATAAGCTGTGACCTGTGAGGACATATTCTCATCAAAAGAACCAAGGAACAATGCATAAAAAATGACACGTCGCACTTACCATTGCTTGGAAGCCGAATATAGTTAGAGTGGAGAAAAGTTGACCAAAATGGAGGAGAGTCTGAAGTTTCCAAAGCCTTCACAAGCTACGGTCGAGAATAGGCATGGCGGCTCTTTTCCTCTCAGAAAAAATTCTTTTGAAATGTCAAAATGAAAAATGAAGTGCTTTTAGGGTTTCACCTTGGTTTTGTCATGCTTGCCCTAATTCAAATTTAAGGTCTTTTGCCTTCTATTTGGCCAAAATCTCATTGATGGTTTAGGTCGACCATTTGACTAGGAGTCTTTTTCCTAAGTCTTTATGCTATTTTATAAAGTATTTCATGCCTTAGACATCTTTGATTAATTTTTAGAAATTAATTAAACTATTTTTCCTTAGGAATATAAATCAAATGAAATTCATTAAGGGTCACTAGGTCAATATTCCTTAGGATTAAGAATAGACCTAGGGTTTAGTTTTTATTTTTTTTATTTCTGGAGAAAACAATGAAAATATGTAAGGGGGAGTATTATTATTTTTTATGATTTTTTATAGAAAAATCAAAGCTTGTGAAATAGATATAAGGTGTTATATGTAAAATATTTTTTTTAAATCTTTTAATTGTAAAATGGAATAATAGAAAAACTGCATCATGTAAAGCAGAAGCAAAGCAATGCTTTATAAATTGTTTTTTTTTCTTGCTATTTTTACCAGTTAAGCATTGACTTTCTTCTTGGTCGGATTGGAGTTTTCAATTGGAGAGATAAGGTGTTTTTCTTGCTTTAAAAGCAGCTTTTTGCTTCTTTTAGAAGCCTGATAGTTGATGCATGTAAAAAGTGTGACTTTCCACTTTTATGCCGACTTGTTGCACCGTTTTTGGGACCTTTTCCTTGAGCTTTTTTCAAGAGCTCGAATTAGGGTTTGAGACATATATCTTTGGAGAAAACTTAGGGTTTTAAAGTTTATCCTGTTTTGGCATTTACACATTTTTGAGCTGAAACTATTTTGTACGCTGAGATTAATTTTCTGCCAAACTCCTATAGTGAATAAAAAAGCAACATTATTATCTATCATTTTGTGTCCATTTACAGTTACAGTTTGATTTTTATCTTGTGATTTCAATTTAAGAAGTCCTTGTTATGTCCTAGGCTGTAGTTTGATGCAAAAAGGTGCAAAGATACAGGTTGCATGTCATGTTTTGAATAGACTTTCATGCAAAGTACTTATGTAAATTTGTTCTTGAGAGGTTGTGAAATCTTTGTTGGTTTTTGAGCACTGTTTGTGAGTAAGATCCAGAATAGTCATTATTTCATCATCATTTATTAAAAAGTCATTTCAAAAGCATAGGTTTTAAGTGTATGTTTTCTCTCTGTCTATTTCCCAAGAATATTTCAAATAGGATCATTATACGGAGAACCAGCTCACTCTGGAGATTCTCTTTCCTTATAGACCACCCACATCTGGAAAGAGTTTCAATGTTGCAATAGATAGTCTAATTTTTGCAAATCTGATGGGGTGCATATCTGATAGCTAATAGTACTATCAGATGCATGAATGAATTCTATGTGTATAAATATCAAAACATGTGTGGAGTTCTAATATTGTGATTGTACCTCACGTTGTGGCTATAGAGTGTAGTTTTCTACAAAGTCAACCACTAATACTATGATGCCAATTGGAAAGGTGTCCTTGCATAGCTTTAATTGCATGTCCAACCATCATCTCTATGGGTATGCATTGCATACTCAGATAGTATATTATCATGAAACATGGACATAAACTGATACACTGGAATCTTTTCAATAACCAAATCACACATTTTTTCTTGAGACCCATCTTTTGTAGTATATTCCATTATTTTATACTTCCCAAACTCTACTAGTTTTTGTCCCACCTCATCTGTTATTTCCATATGCTGACATACTAGCATAGGCTAGAAGCCACAACAATGCTCGCATGAACCATCCAAGCATGTTTTGTTGTAGAATATCTGGCCATCCTCTATTTCACATAATTTTTTGATAAGAAATCTTTTGAAGATTTTGGTGGGGCTTCTATGCCACAATCCTAAAAAACATTGTTAGTATGCAAATCTAAACATATAGAATGATAAACATCATAATGGTTAGAGAACTCAATATGTAGTCTACAACAACAAGTAGTGCATGTGATTTATCTTGACATAAAAAGGCTTAAGCATTTCAAAAATCTTTGACAAATACTAATTTGAGGATAATCATTTTGAAATTTACAAAAAAAATGGGTTTGAGTCATATCTAAAAAATGATTTGGACGTGGCTCACGGTTCCGACTACCGATTCTCCTTCTTACAACATCCCTTTGATTCAGAGATGGCCTTATGTTATTATTCCAATACTCTTCAATTATTTTTCTCAAGGCTTCAACAACTTCTTTATCTTTTTGTGGTAGTCTATTGATAAAGTTTTTCTACTAATTCTCATTTGTTCACTCATCTTTTTAATGAGACAATCTCTCTTTGTTTGACAACTTACCAAATTTGATGTAATGAAACATCCAGTGACATTACTATCCTTTGAGTGTGAGGTCCTACCCACACTCTCATAACCATCCATTAGATTCTTCACAATAGAGTTTTCATTCGATTTTATCAACCCAAGAGAATTCGTGATGTTTCTATACTTTACACCCTGCATCATTTCAACAAATAGTTGAAATATTGAGTCTCATTTAGCCTTTCAAAGAAGAATTTCTCAATCTTATCAGCATATCTTCTACAAGTGTGTATTGAAATATTACCTTCCATGTGTTGCAAAATATCCTCATCAATATTAATCAAATACTATGGCTTTCTACACAATATTCTAGGTGGTTTTCTCCTAGGTACATACATCTCAACATTAGGAATTTGATCAATATTTGATTGAGGTGGGCTAGATTGTGTACCTTCAATTGAGGGTGGAGCAGAAGACATACCTTGAGGTTCATATGGAGATTATGGCATGCCTTCTTCATGAAATCCGAGTGATGATGTACTCTCTACTTGAGATGCATTGGATGGTGTCCAACAATATTCACTTGCAGTAGATGGTGTCCCTCCATATTCACTTGTGGTAGATGGTTTACCTCCATATTCACTTGTGGTAGATGGTTTCCCTCCATATTCACTTATTGTAGATGGTTTCCCTCCATCTTTTTTTGTGCTTACTGGTGTCCCTTCATATTCACTTGTCGTAGAGGGTGTGTCTCCAACTACGGTATCCAAATTTGTCTTACCATGATGCTTTTGCATTCATTCCTTTTGTGCTACCAATTCCTTTTCTCTTTTTGAAGATTGAGGTTCCTCTTCAATTGGTTTGTTTTCATCAATCATTTCCAATTTATTCTTTTCACGGTATGCCCCCACCCAATCTCTCTCATTTTGTTTGAAGGTTTCATACTCTTCATCTGTTAGTTTCTTTGGCATGGTGGATAATTTTACCTATACCATGGTAATGAGACAAATATTAGTTCCTAAAAAATATACCCATTCAAATAAATCAAAATATATCTCATTCAAGGGTTCATAAAGAATACTTAAAATCATCCTATACAAGAGTATTTCTAGCATAGACAAAGGTCACATGATTTTATTCAATGGAATGACTTAAAGATATGTGGTAATGTGGCATGCCATGATTGCAAGATAGGCTAAAAAATGGAAGCATGGACTAGCCATGTGGTATGCACATCCATAATAAAGGATTGAGAAAAGATTTTTTATTTTACTTCCTTAAAACATATGTCATATATATGTGTATACAAAATGTGGAAGCATACATGGTGCATGAGCACCATTGAATGTTTAAATTGGCCCATTCCACTCACTGTGATTCCTAGAATTGGTGGAATGGGTTTGCATCATCAATAAATAGGTGAGGGAATGTTGTTTGTGTGTAGGGGAGGTCTAAAAGGGTGTTGGGCATGAAGCACTAGAGTAAAATTTTGAGTTTTCCATGAGATTTCAAGTGGTTTTGATATGCTAAAGTGTGTTTTGTGTTGGGGAAGAATGTTTTCTTATTGAATTGATTTTGTGCAATAAATTTTAAACCTGTTTGAAATATTCATAATATTTTGTGAGGGTTGGATGAGTGTTTTTCAAGAAACCCCTAGTTTCTTGGGTAAAATGGAGGGTTTTGTGATTTTCTGAAAACAAATGGTGGAATCCTTGGTTTGATAACATATAGATTGATGCCAAATGTAGTGTGGTGTTTTTTATAAGGATTTAAGATAAGTTCCTTTGTAAAAGAGGCCTAATTTGAGGCTTAGTTGGTGTAGAAATCTAGTTTTGATGAAGTTGTAACAAAGAAGCCTATTGTGGCTTGTTGATATTTTATTGTGTGCCCTATTGGAACTTTGAGAAGGGTCATGTCTTGGTGTGATAATAAATTCTCTAAAAGATATACTTGGTTGAGTGAGTTAGCTATGCTACAAGGATGACTGTTGAATTGGTGAAAGTGAAGAATTTTATGATTTGTTAATTGTGAATTATTGTTGTTGGTTGATTTTGTGTTGAGTTGTGTTACAAGGAAAAGGTTGATTTTTTTATGTTTGGAAAATATTTAATAGATGTTGGAAAATATGTCTCAATGCTTGTTAGAAGTTAGAAAAGATAACTTGTGGAATTTTTTGTTTTGAGCAAAGTTGACTCGTGCAAAATGATGTTATAACTGCACAAATTAAAGAGCTTGATGGATCAATGGTTTTTTAATGTGTATTTAATTTATTTCAATAAATAACATGTTGATTACAATTTATTGGATGTTTGGATAAATATTGGTAGCAAGAATCCATGATTTGTTGTTATTTTGCCATGTAAGTTGCATTAAAGAGTGAATTAGTGAATCATGAAGGAATTGAATGGTTCTGAGTTTCTAATTAGGTTTATGCTATGTTACAATCAATTTTATGATGGTTGATCTATTTTTGAGTCTGAAAAATAGTTGGAGCCAAGTTCTAACGTTTTGTGGAAATATGACATCAAGTGAAATTGAAGGATTTTGATGAAAATATTACTGAGTTTGTTGGTTGATCTTATCCAATTTAAGTTAGGGTCAAAATTACCCTTGATGATTTTTGGATCTTGGTAGATGCTCTACATCAGGTTTAAAAATGTAATTGTCAAGTGTATATAAATTTGTAATTTAAAATGTGCATTGACAACCTAAGGTTATAATGACAAACAAACAATGATCAACATGGAATATGAAAAATAACAAAAATGAAAGCAAGCCATAATAGATTGAAAGAAATTGTGTAAACAACTCACATATCTAAAAAACCAAAGCTTCAAATGGAGGAGTTCAACCCAATTATGTAGCCTTTGATTCTTCTTTCTTCAAACTCCTCAACAATTTGACTTTTTCAAAAGCTTGTTCCCCTCCAAACTTCAATTTTATATCACTTTTGAATGGAATTCAGACATGAATTGATATTATATGCCTTTCAATGTGAAAACTCTACTATTTCATGCAAAGGTGGTGGAATGTGATAAAAATGCATGCACACTTCACAACATCATCACAAAGCATCTTTCCATCATCGCACATGCAGAACCAAGAGAATATGCAGAATGTGGGCCTTGAGATCATATGTATATTGAGTTTCTTACCATTTTTAGTGCAAGAAAAAATGTGCTCGCATTATAACATGCTCACGTTATAATGTGCTCATGTTATAATGTGCTCACATTATAATGTGAGAACATTATTTCTTGATAAAATATCCATATCTCTACTTATTCAAAATGCGCTTGCATTATGTGAAAGATGATTTTTTAAATATATTTATTTTCTCTCTCTTTGTCTATACCCTCTACCCTAATTCTATATCTCTCCCTATACCCTTATAGTAGAGGAGATAGAGGTGAATATGTGTGTGAGAGAGAGAGATATATAGAGAGGTAAAAGGAGGGAGAGTAGAGATATATAGTAGAGAGGGAGGGGGGTTGAGGGTTTAAGGGTTTATGGGATTATGGTTAAGGGTAGAGGGTTAAGGGTTTACGGTTTACAGGTAGAAAGTGTAGGGTTGAGAGAGAGATAGAGAGAGTGGGAGAGAGGGAGAGAGAGAGAGAGTGGAAGATATGAAGATAGAGAGAGAGGGAGAGAGTTGTAGAAAGAGAGAGTGGTAGAAAGGGAGAGTGGAAGAAAGGGAGAGTGGGATGGAGAGGGAGAGTGGGAAGAGTGAGAGAGGGGGAGAAAGAGGGAGAGAGAGGGAGAGATGGAGGGAGAGGGAGAGTGGGATAAAGAGAGAGTGGGAGTGATTAAACAAAGAGAGAGATACATAAGAGAGGGAGAGGGGGTAGGGGGGAGATATTTGAGAGTGAAAGAGGGAGTGGAAGAGACATATAGGGTAGAGGGTTAAGGATTTATGGTTTAAGGGTAGAGGGTGTATAGTTGAGAGAGAGAGTGGTAGAAAGAGAGTGGGATAGAGGGAGAGAGAGAGAGAGATAGTGGGAGAGATGGAGATAGAGAGGGAAGGAGAGAGTGGAAGAGTGGGAGAAAGAGAGAGTGGGATATAGGGAGAGAGAGAGTGAGAGAGATGTATATAAAGAGGGAGGGAGAGAAGGGGGGAGTGGGAGAAATAGACAGTGGGAAGGTGGAAGAATGGGAGGGAGAGGGAGAGTGGGAGAGACCGATAGAAGTGGAGAAAGAGTGAGAGAGGTGAGAAAGAGGGCGAGGGGGTAGGAGGGAGAGATTTGAGAGAGAGGGAGTGGTAGAGAGATAGAGGGTAGAGGGTTAATAGTGAAGAGTTTAATGATTAATAGTTTAAAGGGTTAAGGGTTAAGGATAGATGGGAGAGAGATAGGAGTGAGTGTGAGAGAGAGGGGGGGTAGGAGGGATAATCTCAACCCTTAACCTCTACCCTCTACCCAATCAAAACTTAAACACTCAACCCTTAAACCCTAATCCCTCAACCCCTAAACCCTTGAAACCATTAAACCCTAATCCCTCAACCCATATACCCTCTTAATACATCAACCCTCAAACCTCAACCCTTAAACCCTAATCCCTAAACACATATACCCTCATAATACATAAACCATCAACCCTTAAACTCTAATCCCTCAAACCCTATACCCTCTTAATCCCTCAACCCTCAACCATAAACTTAAACCCTGATCCCTCAACCCTTGTACACTCTTAATACATCAACCATCAACCCTTAAACCCTAATCCCTCAACCCCTATACCCTCTTAATCCATAAACTCCCAACCATTAAACCCTAATCCCTCAACCCCTATACCCTCTTAATCCTTCAACCCTTAAACCCTAATATTGCCACCCTTATACCCTCTTAATCCCTCAACCCTCAACCCTCAACCCTCAACACTTCAACCCTAATACCTCATTCCATATATCCTCTTAATCCCTACACTCTACACTCTAAACACTTAAAACCAAATCCCCCAACCCCTATACCCTCTTAATCCCTCAACCCTCAAACCTCAACCCTTAAACCATAGTCCCTCAAACCCTATACCCTCTTAATCCCTAAAACCTCAACCCTCAACCCCTATACCATCTTAATCCCTCAACCCTCAATGCTTAAACACTAATCTCTCAACCCCTATACCCTATTAATCCCTCAACCCTCAACCCTCAACCCTTAAACACTAATCCCTCAGCCCCTTTACCCTCTTAATCCTGCAATCCTAACCCTCAACCCTTGAACACTAATCCATCAACATCTATACCCTCTTAATCCCTCAAACCTCAACCCTCAACCCTTAAACACTAATCCCTCAACCTCTATACCCTCTTAATCCCTCAACCCTCAACCCTCAACCCTTAAACTTTAATCCCTCAACTCATATACCCTCTTAATCCCTCAATCCTAACCCTCAAACCTTAAACACTAATCCATCAACATCTATACCCTCTTAATCCCTCAACCCTCAACCCTTAAACACTAATCCCTCAACCTCTATACCCTCTTAATCCCTCAACCCTCAACCCTCAACCCTTAAACCCTAATCCCTCAACCCATATACCCTCTTAATTCCTCAACCCTTAAACCCTAATCCCTCAACCCCTATACCCTCTTAATCCCTAAACCCTAAAGCCATAAACCATAATCTCTCAACCCCTATACCCTCTTCATCCCTCAACCCTGAACCCCTATACCTTCTTAATCCCTCAACCCTTAACCCTTAAACCCTAATACCTCAAACCCTATACCATCTCAATCCCTACACCCTCAACGCTTAACCCTTAAAACCTAATCCTCAACCCCTATACCCTCTTAATCCCCCAACCCTCAACCCTCAACCCTTAAACCCTAGTACCTCAAACCCTATACCATCTTAATCCAGAAAACCTCAACCCTCAACCGTTAGACCTTAATCCCTCAACCCCTATACCTTGTTAATCCCTCAACCATCAACCCTTAACCCTTAAACACTAATCCCTCAACCCCTATACCCTCTTAATCCCTCAACCCTTAAATGCTAATCCCTCAACCCCTTTACCCTCGTAATACATACATCCTAACCCTGAACTCTTAAACCCTAATCCATCAACCCCTATACCCTCTTAATCCCTCAACCATCAACCATCAACCCTTAAACACTAATCCCTCAACCTATGTACCCTCTTAATCCCTCAACCCTTAAACCTTAAACCCTAGTCCCTCAACCCCTATACCCTCTTAATACCTCAACCCTTAACCCTTAAACCCTAAATCCTTAAACCCTATACCCTCTTAATCTCTCAACCCTCAACCCTCAACCCTTAAACCCTAATCCAACAACACCTATACCCTCTTAATCCATTTACCCCTATACCATTTTAATCCCTCAACCCTCAACCCTCAATGCTCAACCCTTATACCCTAATCACTCAACCCCTATACCCTCTTAATCCCTCAACCCTCAACCCTCAACCCTTAAACCATAATCACTCAACCTTGTACCCTCTTAATCCCTTAACCCTTAAACCCTAATCCGTCAATGCCTATACCCTCTTAATCCATAAACCCTCAGCCCTGAACCCTTAATCCCTAATCCATCAACCCCTATATCCTCTTAATACCCAACTCTCAACCCTCAACCCTTAAACCCTAATCCCTCAATCCTTATACCCTCTTAATCTCTCAACCCTCTTAATCTCTCAACCCTCAACCCTCAACCCTTAAGCCCTAATCCCTCAATCCCTATACCCTCTTAATCCTTCAACCCTCAAACCTCAAACCTCAACCCTTAAACTCTAATCCCTCAACCCCTATACCCTCTTAATCCCTAAATCCTCAACATTTAAACCCTAATCCCTCAACCCCTATACCCTCTTAATCCCTCAACCCTCGACCTTAAACAATAATCCATCAACCCCTATACCCTCTTAATCCCTCAACCCTCAACCCTTAATCCATAAACCCTAATCCCTCAACCCCTATACCCTCTTAATCTCTCAACCCTCAACCCTCAACTCTTAAACCCTAATCCTCAACCCCTATACCCTGTTAATCCCTCAACTATTAAACCCTAATCCCTCAACACCTATACCCTCTTAATCCTTCAACCCTCAACCCTTAAACCCTAATCCTTCAACCACTATACCTTCTTAGTCCCTCAACCCTCAACCCTTAAAACCCAATCCCTCAACCCATATACTCTCTTAATCCCTCAACCCTCAACCATTAAACCCTAATCCCTCAACCCCTATACTCTCTTAATATCTCACC
>CM021107.1:312406506-312484024 GCA_007115665.2 Sequoiadendron giganteum | reverse complement strand
TAATCCCTCAAACCCTATACCCTCTTAATCCCTCAACCCTTATCCCTAAACTTAAACCCTAATCCCTCAATCCCTATACCATCTTAATCCATTAACCCTCAACCCTTAAACCCTAATCCCTAAACCCCTATACCCTCTTAATCCATCAGCCCTCAACCCTTAAACCGTAATCCCTCAACCCCTATACCCTCTTAATCCCTCAAACCTTAACCCTCAACCCTTAAACCCTAATATTGCCACCCTTATATCCTCTTAATCTATCAACCCTCAACCCTCAACCCTCAACCCTCAACCCTCAACCCTCAACCCTCAACCCTCATTCCCTATATCCCCTTAATCCCTACACTCTACACTCTAAACACTTAAAACCTAATCCCTCGACCCCTATACCCTATTAATCCCTCAACCCTCAAACCTCAACCCTTAAACCCTAGTCCCTCAAACCCTATACCCTCTTAATCCCTAAAACCTCAATCCTCAACCCTTAGACTCTAATCCCTCAACCCCTATACCATATTTATCCCTCAACCCTCAACCCTTAAACACTAATTCTAACTCCCTATAATTTCTTGTCCTCAAATCTCTCAAATCTCAACCCTAAACCTAACTTTCAACCCATTAATTTCTAATTTTGCAATCCTAACTTCAACCTTCTAAATGTCATTTTCAATTCATCAAACATCTAGACCCTCTTACCCTCTCAACCTCTGTCTCCCTCAAATCCTAAACACTAGTCTCTCAAATTTATACCTCTTGTCTCCTCACCTCAAACCCTGAACCTCAAATCCCCAACCTTAAACCTCCTAATCCTCAAACCATAGACTCCTCTTAACTTCAACCTCTACCTCAACCCAAACCCCTAATCCCCCAACTCCTTATACCTCCCTTTCTTAACTTCAATCCTGTCCTATCAACCTATCACCTTTTCAAACTCTATACCTCTTCATCCCTCAACCCTAAACCCATAAACCCTAATCTCTCAACCCCTATACCCTCTTCATCCCTCAACCCTCAACCCTTAAACCCTAATCCCTCAACCCCTATACCTTCTTAATCACTCAACCCCCAACCCTTAAACCTTAATACCTCAAACCCTATACTATCTTAATACCTACACCCTCAACCCTTAACCCCCAAAACCAACCTCAACCCCTATACCCTCTTAATCCCCCAACCCTTAAACCCTAGTCCCTCAAACCCTATACCATATTAATCCATAAAGCCTCAACCCTCAACCCTTTGACCCTAATCCCTCAACCCTTATACCTTGTTAATCCCTCAACCCTCAACCCTTAAACACTAATCCCTCAACCCGTATACCCTCTTAATCCCTCAACCCTTAAACACTAATCCCTCAACCCCTTTACCCTCTTAATCCAAACATCCTAACCCTCAACCCTTAAACCCTAATCCATCAACCCCTATACCCTCTTAATCCCTAGACCATCAACTGTCAACCCTTAAATACTAATCCCTCAACCCCTAACCCTTAAACCCTAGTCCCTCAACCCCTATACCCTCTTAATCCCTCAACCCTTAACCCTTAAACCCTAAACCCTCAACCCCTATACCCTCTTAATCCCTCAACCCTCAACCCTCAACCCTTAAACCCTAATCCAACAACACCTATACCCTCTTAATCCATTTACCCCTATACCATTTTAATCCCTCAACCCTCAACCCTCAATGCTGAACCCTTATACCCCAATCACTCAACCCCTATACCCTCTTAATCCCTCAACCCTCAACCCTCAACCCTTAAACCATAATCCCTCAACCCCTATACCATCTTAATCCCTCAACCCTCAACCATCAACCCTTAAAACCTAATCCCTCAACCCATTTACCCTCTTAATAACTCAAACCTCAACCCTTAAACCCTAATCCCTCAATGCCTATACCCTCTTAATCCCTAAACCGTCAACCCTCAACCCTTAATCCCTAATCCCTCAACCCTCAACCATCAACCCTTATACCCTCTTAATCTGTCAACCCTCAACCCTCAACCCTCAACCCTTAAGCCCTAATCCCTCAACCCCTATACCCTCTTAATCCTTCAACCTTCAACCCTCAAACCTCAACCCTTAAACCCTAATCCATCAACCGCTATACCCTCTTAATCCCTCAACCCTCAAGATTTAAACCCTAATCCCTCAAACCCTATACCCTCTTAATCCCTCAACCCTCGACCCTTAAAACATAATCCCTCAACCCCTATACCCTCTTAATCCCTCAACCCTAAACCCTAATCCCTCAACCCCTATACTATCTTAATCTCTCAACCGTCAACCCTCAACTCTTAAACCCTAATCCCTCAACCCTTATGCCCTCTTAATCCCTCAACCCTCGACCCTTAAAATTCTAATCCCTCAACCCATATACCTTCTTAATACCTCAACCCTCAACCCTTAAACCCTAATCCCTCAACCCCTATACCCTCTTAATCCTTCAATCCTCAACTCGTAAACCCTAATCCTTCAACCACTATACCCTCTTAGTCCCTCAACCCTCAACCCTTAAAACCCAATCCCTCAACCCCTATACTCTCTTAATCCCTCAACCCTCAACCCTTAAACCCTAATACCTCAACCCCTTTAACCTCTTAATCCCTCAACCCTCAACCCTTAAAACCTAATCCCTCAACCCCTATACCCTCTTAATCCATGAACCCTCAACCCTCAACCCTCAACTCTTAAACCCTAATCCCTCAAACCCTATACCCTATTAATCCATCAACTCTCAAACCTCAGCCCTTAAACCCTAATCCCTCAACCCCTATACCCTCTTAATCCCTCAACCCTCAAACCTCAACCCTTAAACCCTAATCCCTTAACCCCTATACCCTCTTAATCCCTCAGCTCTCAACCCTCAACCCTTAAACCCTAATCCCTCAACCCATATACCCTCTTAATCCATCAACCCTCAACCCTCAACCCTCAACCCTCAACCCTAATCCCACAACCCTTAAACCATTAAACCCACTTAGTAAACTCTCTACCCTAATACTTAAACCGTCTTGAACCTCAATCCCTCAACCCTTAAACACTAATGCCTCAACCCCTATACCTTCTACCCTATACATTGGACCCTCAACCCTAATCCCCCAACCCTATACCCTCAATCCTCTACCCTCAAACCTAAACCCTCAATCCTTAAACCCTGAACCCTCTACCATCTACCCTATAATTCCTTAAACACTCAACCCTAAACCCTAAATGATAAACCATCTACCATCTACCCTCAATCGTCTACCCTCTACCCTCAACCCTAATCCCTCAACCCTTAAACCCAGTTCGTAAAATCTCTACCCTAATTTGTCAACCCCTATACCATTTACCATATACATCAGACCCTCAACCCTAATGCCTCCAACTCTATACCCTCAATCATCCACCCTAAACCTTAAACCCTTCACCCTATAGATTAAACACCCAACCCTCAATTCTTAACCCTCAACCCGTAATCCCTCAATACTCAATCCCCAAACCCTAAACCCTCAACCCCGATACCCTCTACCCTATACATTGGACACTTAAACCCTATTTATTCAACCATATGTACGCTCAACCCTAATCCCTCAACCCATTACCCTAATCCCTCAACCATACAAGTCATCAACCCTATACCCTCTACCCTATACATTGGATCCTCAACCCTCACATATATATGCCCCTCCATCATATTCTCTCCTTCTCTCTATCCATCCATTCCTCCCTGTCTACCCTAATCCATCAACCCTAAACCCTCAACCCTCAACCCTTAAACCCTAAATGCTTAAACCATCTACCCTCTACCCTCTACTCTCTACCCAATACCCTCTATCCTAAACCCTAATCCCTCAACCCTTACACTCTTAAATCAAAGAAAAATATCTACCCTAATCCCTAAATCCTCAACCCTTAATCCATCAACCATTAAACCCTCAACCCTCAACCCTCAACCCTTAAACCCTAATCCCTCAACCCACATAACCTCTACCCTTTACATTGGACCGTCAACCCTAATCCCTTGACCCTATACCCTATACCCTCAATACTCAACCCTCAACCCTCAAATCTCAACCCTCAACCCTCAACCCTCAACCCTTAAACTATCTACCATCTACCCTCTAACCTACATATTAATCCCTCAACCCTCAATTCTCAGCCCTCAACCCTTAATCCCTCAACCCCCAATCCTTAAAGCCTAAAATCTCAACCGCTATACCCTCTACCCTTTACATTGGGCCCTCGACATAATCCTTAAACCATATACCCTCAAACTTATTCCCTAAACCCTCTACCCTCAACCGTAAACCCTTAACCCTAAACCCTTAAACCTTAAACCTTCTACCCTATACCTTCAACCCCATACCCTCTACCATCAATCCTAATACCTCAACCCTCAACCCTTAAACCCTAATACCATAAAAACCATCAACCCTATAGGTCTTCCACCCTAATCCCTCAACCATATACCCTCAACCCCTATCAATTTCTCTCTATCTATACATATCACCTCTCCCTCCCTCCCTCCCTCTCTCCTACCCTCTCTAATTGTTTATATCTACCCTCTCCCTCTTTCTACGTACCTCTCATTCAATCAATACCTACCACCCTCTCGCACTCCCTCTATCCATCTCTCTCTATGTCCCTCCCACTCTCTCCCACTCCCTCTCTCTCCCTCCCACCCCCTCTCTCTCTCAGGTCTCTCTCTCTTGCAATCTACCTAGGTAACTCTCTCTCTCTCTCCCCTGTAACTATCTCCCTCCCACCCTACCTAGATAAGTCCCTCTCATGCCACCCCCTCTTTCTCTACCTCTATTAGGTCACTCCCTCCCACACCCTCTCCCTCTCTCAGGTCTCTCACTCACACTCCCTCTCTCTCTCACTCCCTCTCTCTCGTACTCCCTCTCACTACATATCTCTCAAGTCTCTCCTATTGGCACCCTACCTACATAAATCTCTCTTTCTCTCTATCTCTCTCTCCCACCTTACACTCTCAAGTCTCTCCCTTTGGAACCCTACCTACATAACTTGATCTCTTTATCTCATTCTCTCTCTCCCCCCTCTCTCTCTCTCCCTCCTTCTATCCCTCCCACCCTACCTAGCTAAGTCCCTCTCACTCCAACCCCTTATCTACCACTCCCTCTCTCTTAAAATCTCACTTCCACCCCATTTCCCTCTCTCTAGACTCTCTCTCTCTCTCTCTTAAAATTATCCCTTCCTCTAAAGACATACGTAAATACATACATACATACATACATACATACATACAAGCATAATACATATATCCTACATCAATACAAGCATACATGCATACATGTGTTGATACAATCTTACATACATATAGGCATACACACAATATACATGCATTATTACATATATACATACATGCATACATACATACATGCATACATACAAGCATAAAAATATATCAAAATATATTCAATAGAGTGGAATTTAACATTAAAGAAGATATAACATGAGCACATTATAATGTGCTCGCATTATGTCTTGGTTGACATATTTCCTGCAAAAGAAAAAAATCATGTCAAAACTAAGATATAACATGAGTGCTATAATGTGTTCATGTATATCTTTCTTTGGGAATCCCCAAGCATTAGGATTGGTATTTTCCTTGGAATACCAATCCAAAGGATTGGAGGGCATTCCCAACGACCAGAGACATTTTTTTTGCAAATTCTACAATATTTCACATAATCAAGTTCATGCTCATCATCAAGATTAGACATGGTTCAATATCAAACAAATCGAATATCTAGGTAATGTTATGTTCTATCTTACCTATCCAATGATGTAAGTTTTTTCACTTTCTAACAATGTTAAGCCTTTCATGCATAATTTATTTTGTTTGTATGTCTTTTTTTTTCCAAAAAGCAGTGTTTGGTGTTTTTTTCATTATAAATTAACCACTTATCAAAATTTCAAATAATTACATTTTTAGAAACTAGACTCCATTCTACATTAAAAAAAAAAATCAATTATTTTCCAAAATTTGTAGGGGTAGCATGGCCAAAATTCTATTTTTCAGGAAGTGTCCACTTCAAAAATTAGTTAAAAATTAAATATTCATTAAAAAATTATCAGAAAAATCGTGCATTAACTACATACTGTTAACTACTAAGTGTAGCAATTTTAAAAATTATAAAAAAAGGTACACCATGCTAGGGTCATACAAGAGTTGCTATGTTATGTCTTTCTGACAAAAATAACACCAATTTATGTATGACCCTCATTTGAACCCCTTAATCTCAACCATTTTAAAAATAAATTAGTAGTTTAGAAAGTAGACTTAGAGAACTTTGATCTTTTTTTTGTTTCATCTCAAAATTTTGATTGTAACTATCCTCAATTTCATGTCCAAGGTCAGTATTTCTTGATTTCAGAAAAAAAGTATCCACTTAAGTCCCCATTTTGGGAACCATCTTGGTGCACTTACGCTTGTGGAAAAGGTGAAAACAAAGCATGACAATGTACGAGCCAATATTTTGAGATCAGATCAAGATCAATCCCCATTATTTTGATAAGAATAAATACAAGTGAAATAATTCCTACGGGTAAGCGGGTAATTATAGCAGGGATAGTTTTAATAAATTCCATGTATAGAGGTAGATATTTATCTACTCAAAGTTTTTTTGATTTAAAGGAGCATTAAAAGCACAATTAAAACTTAATTATAAGTGGTTTCATAGTAATCTACCCATTGATTTTTTTTTTTTTAAATGATCAATGGTTAAGATTAAAAAGATCAAAGTAGAATGTTGCCAACTCACACACACAAGCTTTCTTTGAAGAATTAATGGTTGGCACACTTGCATGGCTTGTTATAAGTGTAGACACCGAAAATTGGTCCAGGCTTGCAAGTACACATTCAACATAATTTTCTATAGTCTGTGGTCATGATTAATTACCTTTCTAGCACATATTTCCTCTATTAGTTAAATACCCCTTTTTCATTAATTCACTAATTCACTAATTCATTTATTCACTAATTCATTTATTCAACTTGATTAATTAAATAAATCATAATTATTTAATTATGTCGCTAACTAATTAATTCTTCCTTCTTAATTACATAATTTATTATTTAATTACCCCCTTTGTCATACTTCAATTATAATTAAATATCTTTATTTAATTATTCATTTAACCCCCTTTATCTATAATTAAATATTTATTATTTAATTATTCATATTATCCTTTTCAACAGTCAAATTAAATAAATGATCTTTATTTATTTAATTAAATATTTTATTTTTGAATGTTGAATTAAATTAACATTTAATTCATATTTATGTCACATTCTTCTGTCAATCAGTTATCTAATCATTCAATCACTTTCTAACTCAAGATCTATTTTTAGTTCTCTAGTTATCTCTGTGAGAGGAATCTCTGTCACAACTAGTCAGTTAACTAGTTCCAACTCATATGCATGATATGTTTTATTAATTAAATATGTTTATTTAATTAATTAGCTCATGTTTTCTTTTGAATGCATTATTCTTCAACTTCTAACTTTGTCTTTGACATTCAAAGTCTATTTCTTCTATTTTTTGAAGATTCTTAATTGAAGATTAAGATCTTGAACTCGTGTTCTAACTCACATTCTAACTTCATCTTTATCCTATAGTATTTTCTGACTCATGCTCTAACTCACATTCTATCTGAGATGGAACTCACATCGCATGGCATTCATCAATCTCGTCCATCGATCTCTCTTTCAATCTAAGCTGATCGTTTTGAAAACCCAGAATCTATAAAATGGCTTGTCATTATCATTATTCCTCCTCCCGAAATCATACACTTTTGAGAAGAAACTTATCTTTGATATTTTTCTTAGACACTCAACGAAGTTATGCTTGCATAAATATTGAGAAATTCGAGGGCAAGAATACTAAAACAACAAAATGGAAAAGAGCAATCAAGATAATTTGAAGGAGTGAATGCATATTCGATGAGATCTTTCAATTAATTTGTTTAGTTTTAGTATGTTTATTTCCTCATTATGTTTTGTTTGATTTAGATTAATATTGGTTAGATTAAGATTAACATCGTTTATTCTAGTTTTCAGATACCTAATCTAGATTTTATTCTATGTTACATTTGGTGAACCCGATGTGAATCACGCTTCGAATTCGAACATCTTTTCATCTTTCTATTTTTGTAGGTTATCATACGACACACCACATCTATCCAACACACCAACGCATCTATATTACAAGCCACATCTACTAAAAATAGCAATGCATATACCATTCTGCACTGCATGTGACTGTCAAAAATTCAACCCACGACTAACTGTCAAACATGAACCGCATCCATTTTTAAACCCGTGCTGCATCTATGACTACAAAAGCCGCATGTAGCTGGTAAAAAATTTTCACTTTTTTATTGACTTCCGTACATCCGCATTTTCTTTTATCGATTTTGTGTGATTTTCATTTTTTTTGCTAATATTTGTTTTAGCTATGTTAAGAGGGAATAACGTAGTGTTTGTAGGACGAAGCATAGAAGACGATAAAAACCAAAGACAATATTTTATGTAGGATGAAAGCCGAAGACAAGAACAATGAACTAATGATCAATTTGCATGCAGGACCTAATGTCTTTGTCTTTATTTATTTAGATAGATTTTTGTTTGGTAGATAAATAACTGTCATTTGGATTAAAAAGAATCAATGTTTTATGTGTTTGGTGTGAAAGCACATATTTGTCACCCTTACGATTTGGTACACTGAAGTATCCTCTCTCCTTGCATATTCATGTGATCTTGGGTGCAAGAGAAATGGTTACCAACTGTAGAACTTGGGCTTGTCTTAGTGGGAAAAAGTACTCACCCCAAGATGACTTAGACTGGTAGCACGCTAGATGCCAGGTGACTTTCAACCGGTATATAAAAGTGGATTCTTGGAGAAACCCAAGAATCATGCACACTATTCTGACGAGATGGACAAAAATGGACTCTCGCTGATGTTGGATAGTGCCCCATGAATGGAATGCCCTTATTAAACACCTTATTATAGATTTACCAAAATCCTACCTACTTGTTGGCACAGTAGGGTCGGCCCTGTGAAGCCATCTTACATTCTTACGGTTTATGTGTGGAGATGAGATGTATGCCATGGGAATTTCATGGGTACAGTAGCTTGGCTACCTCGTATAAGTGAGTGCCATGGAGGGGAGCCATTGGGGTCAAGCTACTAGTCATCCGCCATAAATATGCGTAGTTGGAGAAATCCAACTAAGAACTCAACAAGTATTGTCCAAAAATCCTAGGTTGGAAATGTTTTCGCATTTTAATAGTTCTATCATCACAAACTGAAAATACATTGTTTTCTATGCTTATGTTTGATGTATTCATCAAAAATCTTGATCAACAAATGGAGTCTGTTAGAAAAACTTTTGGGAAAACTTCAAATGTCAAAACTTGAGTTGCAACTATCAGTTTAAACACCACATCTATCTTATTGAGTCACATTTGTTAGGGGAAAAGCCGCATGTGTCTGTCAAAAACATTCATTTTCCATAGTTTGGATATTAGAAGCCACAACTGTCACATTTTGAGTCACATGTGTTCATGCAAGCCGCATCTGTCAATTTTCAAGTCGCAAGTGTCTGTTAGAAAATTCAGGTTTACAAAGTCCATATTTAGAACCGCATGCATATTTCAAAACTGCATTTGTCATATAAAACACTGCATTTGTCAGAAAAACCACATGCGTATTGCAAAACTGCATCTATCATAAACTAAACCACATCTGTCAAAAAGTCCAAACTCTGTCAGTGTCTGAAATGAGCATTTAGTCAAATCACTACATGCATCATAGTAAACCACATATATCAAAATTTGAATTGCAACTGTTAGGTGAACCGTATTTGACTGTCAACAAAAAACTTTGAAAACCGCAAACTGAGTCTAAAAAATCACTATCACTTTCACTTATGGTTTCTTAAGCTCAACCTTGGACATAAATTGGAAAAAAATTTCTCAAAGCCTCGCATCATTAGGTGTCATATATATCTTAGTCATAGTCATCCTAAGTTGCATGCATATAGATACTTCCTAGGAAATTGCATATCATAGAAATAGATAACTTTCCTCGTCATTGGATATGTTCATGTTCTGATTTTTCATGTCATTGAACCTAGTCACTTAGTCCTAATTGTGAATCTTTTCAGCTCAATAGTCTAGTTTGGTAAATTCACCTTGTCAACTATCCTTGTCCTACAATCAGGTTCCTTGGTCAAACACAAATCCTTGCATGCATTTATTCCATAGGTGGCAGGTTATACCCATCTTAGACTCATTTTTCATCATAGTCTACTCGAGATTTTACATATTATCTATCCTATCACACATCATCTTAGTATACATCCTTTTAGAAATCATTTTACAAACACCATTTATTGTCAAAGAATCTAAAAACATAGAAATAGGGCATATCAATTTTTAGACATAGTCTGCATTACCCCATTTTAAGCAACTTTTCACGGTCGAAACAAGGTCTCGAAAGAAACAAAAAGCAATGTTAGACCCCAATGAATTCATCAATCCATTCAAAAATAAACCATAAGGAAGTGAAAGACCACACAAGCCTTTGCTTGAAAAACACATCACTAGAGACACACATGGATGAATATATATAGAAGATATAGATGCCATTGTACAAGATCCTGAATTTGCATCCTTTATGGATGAGTGTTTGGAAAATGATCCCCAATGCTGTCTCGCAAAGTTTCTAGTAGAATGTGCCACACTATCACCAGGATTTGATATTCATACTTTCAAAACACAGCCTACTCAACCAATGCAAACTACGACATCAAGTGTTTCTATTCCCCAAATAAACGCAACAATTCCAACTGGCATACCAACTCAAACATCGTCAATTGTAAACATAACCCCTTTCAACATAACACAAGTTTTACAATTTACTACGGGGGAAACTCCCTCCAACCCCTTTGGCACCAACACGACTGGTAAGAGATCCAAAGTTGGTGGGAATATTTCTATACCAAATCAAACCATTCAGATAGGAAATATTCCTATACCAAATTAGACCATTCAGAAACGCAATATTCCTATACCAAATCAGACCATTCAGACAGGAAAATTTCCTATACCATACCAAAACCTTCAAATAGGAAATATTCCTATACCAAATAAGAACATTCTAATGGGATATATTCCCTCACCAAATCACAACCTGTCACAAAACATGGCATTTCAGAACACCTACATCGATCCAAACAACGCAAAAAACATGTCCTTGACACAAGTAGATGTCCTTCAAAACCAAATGCATACTCTTCAACAATAGATGGATAACATGTCTATGTCAGGCAAACAAACTATCTCAACACAAGATCTATGTCCATGTCCATTTGACAAAGTGCTTTATATGACACCTTTCCCCCATAGATACATTATACCAAATTTTCCTAAGTATAATGGGAGGAAGAATCCTTCAAGAACACATTAGAGAATTCTCAACGACATTCATGGACATATCATATGACCCCACATACTTGATGAGACTATTTCCACGAACCCTTATAGGGATAGAGCTAGAATGGTTTTCTAAATTACCATATGGTATACAATCCTGGGGCGAATTAGCTGAGAATTTTGTTGAACATTTTTCCTTTAATGTAGACAATGAAGTAACAATAGCAACCTTGTGCCACACAACACAAGAAGATGGTGAAAATTTTACCACTTTATTTCAGAGATGGAGAATTCTAGCTAGTAGATGTCTAGTCGAAATACATGAAAAACAAAAGGTCACGATATTCCTTGAAAACATCAATCTGAAACTGAGAGGTGACTTATAGGTACACTATTGCACTTCATTCCTAGACTTGGTACAAAAGGGGATCATCCTTGAAAAGGGCCTTATTGAAAAAGGCGAAATAAAAGTACTAGGCAGAAGCCCAATTTTCCAACATTCAAACGCGTCGAATGATAGAAACAAATTCTAGTCTAGGAACAAGAATGTCATGAATGATAGAATTGTTGATGCTAAACACATAAATACGGGACCAGTTGCCACACTTAGAGGATACAGCCAAAATGTAGACATGATGAACAATCTAGATCAAACGGCTAATAAAGTCCATATTCACAACAAAGACCCCAAAGGATATTTCCTACACATGAATTTACACCTTTAGGACAACCAATCTAGGTGGTTTCCAAAGAATTGATCAAACATAATCTCATCAAACCTTTGGAACTAAGAGAGTATGATTCTAGAAAGTTCAAACCTTTGTAGTGGGATGATAATTCTTTTTGGACTATCTTCAAACGAAAGGGCACAACCTACAACAATGTCACCAACTAAATAATATCATACAAGACTTTGTTGAAAATGAAACTATAGAGGTAAACGGGCAGAAAAATACTAAGAACAGTGATCATAAGGTCTTCACAAACCCATTACATGACCACACAAAAGGAAAAGCCTCTGGTTCAGGAACCAAGAACAATCCATCTACCAATTACGCAAACACCAAGTATGACTATGGAAAAGGAAAGACCATATATAGCCTCTGAGCTGCAAATGAACATGTTGATACCATCATCAGTAAGAAGCATCTAGAATGTAATGTGAACACATGCAGAACTAAAATAACTATTCCAAGTTCTTCTGTAATGACCTAAAATATCGTACAAACATCAACAAACCATTAGTTGTATCTGCAAGTTAATATAAATCAAATAATGGAATAAAATAGAGAAATAATAATAAAAGAGATTAATTAGATAGATCTCACCCATGTCTCTTCTCCTCCATGCTTCACTTCCATTATACCTTCTTGGGATTGCTGTAATAGGATGATGCCCTCAAATTTGTGAGCAATCCTATAATGTCTATCCCTAGCCAATGCCTTTGAAGGATTTGAAATCTAAACTATTGCAATGTAGAATGTTATTCTTATTATGCAAATAGTAAAATAAGTAAAATCCTAGAATGCCTATAGTAAAAGTATCTCAAGCAATTGAACGTGGATCCGAAAATGAGATCACGATTGTCATTTTATAGAAAATGCAATCCTGAATGGATGGACAAGATGAGAGATTGAGGAATACCCTAGAATCAAAGGTCAAGATTCAATAAGGCAACCTCAATTAGGGTTAGGGAAAAATACCCATAGGTGTAAATAAGATTTAATTAAATGAATTAAATCCAGACTAAATGTGACAGTGGAGATGAAATTAGTAAAAATCAGAAGACAAGAGGATGAGATTTTTAGAAAATCGATAATTTTGGAAATTACTTGATTTGTAGAAGAATATTTCCCTTTTGAATTAAATTAATTCAAAATAGAAGATTTTGTGAGGTAATTAGTAATTGATTTTTGAAATTAATTACTAAATGAAGAATCAGTTAAGTATGTGACATATTTTTAAATGATTTGTTTTATTTAAAAATATAGGAGTCACATGCCATAATTAAATAATTAAAATAATTATTTAATTTAGAAGAAGTAGTTAATTAATAAATAAATGAATTTATTTAATTAAGAGAGGATTTAGGAATTAGTGACATATTAAATAGATATATTAAAATATATTAATTTAATAATCGGGAGGACATTAATGATGAAGATTAATTAAATAAATTGATGACTTTATTTAATTATTAGAAGACTTTAACAATTAGTGACATATTAAATTAAATAAATAAGATTTATTTATTTAATAATCATGAAGAATGAAAGATTATGAATTAATTAAATAACCATGAATTATTTAATTAATAGTTGAATGTGGGTTAGGGACATAATTCAAATTTTACAATTATGCTAGGATGAAAAGTAGTAAAATAGTGTTCCTAGGCCTAGGTCATTTTTAGGTGTCTACATTTGCCCCTCTTTGTCATAATGCAGCTTGTCGCATTGTGGCAAAGAAAACAAGTCCAGAATATGCCCTAGTGGAGGTATGGAATGCCTATGCCCCCTCGGGAAAATTTTCAAATTTTGACCTGGGGTCAGAAAAATTTGGAAAATATCCCGATTAGCTTAGTTAATGACCAGATAAGTAATGGCACAAATGATTTAAAAAACGAAGGATGCCAAGTCAGCCAAATGCCAATCAAAGTTGGTCAAATGAACCTCCAGTATAGCCTACTAGGTCAAAACCCTAATTTTCAACCTACAAATAGGTTGAAAAGGTTAAACCAAATGTCATTTTCTCATTTGTTATATAGAAATTTTTAGAAATCGGAGCTCTGAGCGAGGATGGTGATCCCTATGACTACACACCGTGGATACCGCGTGCGTTATTTCTGATGACCTGAGGGCTTAGGTGCACCGGTGAGTACCTTATCCAACTTGTCAAATTTTGATTTTGATGCATTTATGAGGGTCAAATGGGGGGATAACAATTGCGGTGCGATGCAAACGCTATTGCGAAACCCGCAAACACCTTCGTGTTCGCCGCATTTGTTTGCATCATGACACAAGTACAATGGGTAGCATAGGTCATTTGTGTGATTGCGCGTTCGCAAGGGTGAACGACGCAATCACCTTTTTGTGATGCAATTGATAGATTTGTGATGCATTTGATAAATTTGCGATGCATTTGATAAATTTGTGATGCATTTGATAAAGTTGTGACACATTTGACTATTCGTGATGCAATTGACAAGCCTAATGACGCAATCATTGTTAGATTACGCATTTTCTAGTCAAGAAAACACATTTGATATATTGCAATTCATTTATCGTGTCTCGAGTCGCAATTGAAACATTGTGACGCATTTACGGTCAACGCGACGCAATTAAAGTTGACCAAAGTTGACTTTTGTTGACTTGTGTCGAGCTTAACTTTTCTATACCCTTGACTTGCCAGTAGTACAAAACTTTTCATAATGCTTCTCAATATGTTCTAATCCTTGGCCCTTTCCTTGTGCAGAGTCAGCTTGTGCCCATTTATACACGAGAGTTCCAGCCAGCTACTTATGCTTTCCAAGATCGTCTTAGTGATAGACAAAGGCAGTGACTGATGGCCCTAGGCCTATACCATGTGACGTATATGCCTGTTATTCGAGCAAACAGAGGTTTGCTTACTGCTCTTTGTGAGAGGTGGCATTCTGAGACCTGCTCATTCCACCTACCTATTAGAGAGGTGACTATGACTTTGGAGGATGTTTACCGCATTCTCCACATTCTGATCAGCAGAGAGAGGGTAGTCTATGATCCACACTGAGGATGATAGGTTTTGACAGAGAGGTACAAGGGTACCGATGGTGCGTAGTTGGCTTTGGACGGTTATGAGATCGGTTGGGACATTGTAGCCGATCGATTTCCCTGATTCGATGCCATACTTATGACCCTGATCGTCAGATTGTTGATCCCGAATCGTCGTGGTCATGGATTTCTCATTGGATGGGGGGATGTTCTTGTTCATATGAGATCACAAAGGACTATTTTTTCTTGGGGGCCATGCTTATTGGCCATGTTATACCATCAGTTGCACGAGGTAGTCTACCTCCAGGGGCACAGTATCAGCTGCGGGACCACCTTGCTTATGATTTGGGTATGGGAGCGCATTCCTATTTTTTGACCATCCATACAGATGTAGTAGTTGGGTGATGGGATGCCCTATGTTTATCTATATGTAGGATCGATTATCTAGACTCGTGTTTGAGATACCGAGTACTGGCGTCATCGTATAGACACGATGATCAGTTTTGTTTGGAGGCCCTATAGAGATTTTGCCCATTGGGCAAATGAGGATAGCCACTTTTCCTTTTGTAGATAGTTTCGATATCTCATTGGTTGCACCGTTTAGACACAGTGGATTATAGAGATCTACCTACCCCACCGGGTACTACGGTAGTTTGGGGAGCAGCCAATTATGCTAGTAGGCACAGCGTAGTATGCTTGGTCTTCCAGAGAGACCATGTGGGGGCCACCCATATCAGTGATAGTGGCAGAGCAGTAGGTTGACAGCCTGGTGGCAGTTCAATTGGTATGGAGAGGGGGTCCAGTAGATGCGGGCACATCAACCAAGTTTGATACTTGGTGGTAGGTTCACAGGCCCATTCCTTTGACAGATCCAGATGGTCCACTGCCCATTGATTGGAGATCAGTTATTCCACGAGTATTGAGGAGAGGTCGGGGTCGTAGATATGGAGGGAGAGATGGCAGAGGTGCTAGGGGTAGAGATGGAGGCAGGGATGGTGGAGACGGAGGTGGAGGTGACGACGGCGGTGGAGGAGATGGAGGAGGTGGGCGAGATGATAGGGGTGTCAGGAGGAGGAGAGATGACCGAGGGCAGAGGGCGGAGGCAGCCCAAGAGAGTGAGATAGAGAGTGGGTGGTGTACCATTATCACCCATTCAGGAGGATGGGAAGGAGAGAGAGCCAGAGGCAAGAGTCGAGGAGGCTAGAGGAGGTGAGGAGGAGGTGGAGGTGGTGTTTGAGGAGGAGGTGGAGGTGGTGGCAGAGGAGAGAGTGGAGGTAGAGGTGGTGACGGAGGAGAGAGTGGAGGTGGATCCAGTTGTTGGGGGACATCCTCTTGACATGGATGTGGAGGATGTCCATGCTGAGGGGGAGAGAGATGAGGAGGATGAGGAGGAGGATGAGGCAGATTAGCGGTTGCGGGAGTGCATGATCTTTGGGGATGATGAGGGTGATAGATTACCCATTTTTCCTATGGATGCCACAGTTGACCAGAGGATCACTAATCTATAGAGCAGACTAGATGTAGCCTTGTCTCAGAACAAGGCCTTGGCAACGGAGTTGAGAGGGATCAGGCCATCATTCGGCTACAAGAGTCAGAGTGGTGGGTTTCAGAGTTTGCAGAGCTATGCTCTAGGCTGACAGGGGATATGGCCCGAGAGTTGGCCAAGGTAGTAGAGAGCAGGGGCCGATACAGGGCACTATATGAGTAGGTTGTTCCACCTGACAGACGGGACCCAAGGTTGTCCCAATCCTATAGTAGGATAGGTAGTGGCAGTCAGACAAACAGCAGTCAGTCTCACAGTAGTAGTCACACTAGTGCTAGAGGGTCTACTACATCAAGGCAGTCTTTAGGCCACAGATCACATAGCTCACACAGGCATTCATCAAGGCACAACCATAGATCAGATCATGGTCACCAATCAGAGCACGGTCATAGGTCAGTGTCCTCAAGACAACAAACAGAGTAGAGCTAGCCTCCGGTTACTGATCCCATAGGATCTCAGAGTCAGATGCAGGACACCCCTCCTATTCAGGTTACCTTCCATGTGGTTGATCAGGCACAATTACCTCGCAGTTCACCTCCATGGGATGGAGGAGGGCCATCTTAGGAATTGCCTTTAGACACATGTATATTTTTCTATTTGAGCCTGTGAGCTCTATTTTTGGGATATCATTTGACTCTATCCTGTGACATAATATTTTTGAGATTGTATATATATGCGATGCAATTTTGATGTGGCCTATATGATGTAATGTGTTATGGTATTCTATGTTTTTATGAGATGCTTATGTGATGCTTTTATGATGCTATGAGATGTATGGATATTTTTGCTTATGTTTATGAATGCCATTTTGGATGTGGTAATGTATGTATGCATTGTGTAATGTTGTGATGATGTAATTCCTATATGCTAATGCAGATGTTTTATTTATAATGCTTATATGTTGATGCAAATGATAGTGTTTATGCAATGTGAATTATGGTATTTGATTTATGCAGATGTGAATATGAAATGCTCATGCCATTATGTATGCAACTTTGTTTTTGTATGTCACAGGATATCATCTGAGAATGAGAGAAGAGAAGACGAAGATGGATGTTAGTACAAAGAAAGATATGCATGTTAGTGCAAAAATTAAAAATCCTTCAAAGCTTTGCTATAGTGATATTCTAGTTGTTGCTCTTTAATCATCATTGGGCGAAAATGTCATGATGGTCGACAAACACTATGATATGACATAGATCAATAGTGTGCAAGGTCGAACCATCACATAGATCAACAGTCGCAAACAAGGATGATCATGACTCATGCAAGGAACACAATTGCCCCTAGTCACTTTATCATGACCAACCACCAAAAAAACCAACCCAATCATGAGACATCGCTACTTATCTAAATCCTGATGATACATCCTTGAGAAACTAGCCACATGATAGTAAAAATAGACAGTAAAATCATCATACTATGTCATTGCTTCTCTAAATCCTGAAGTTGGGACATCGTGGAGAAACTAATAGCAGAGTGATAAGCAGACAAGGATAATCATCATGATATGTCATGGTTCCTAGGACATAAGGAACTAATATAATGATAATCATCAAAAGATAGAAAAAAAGTTTGTCAAGTGTTTGCCAAGTGTTTTAATGTCGGGTGTTGTTTTAAATGTCAAGCGATATCAAATTCAATAAGGACACATCTTGAATGATGTTGATATCTAGGAGATTGATTCTCAGAGCTAAGAGAATTTATGAAAATGCCAGATGATGATGATGATGCTTAGGAAGGACACATCCAAAAGCATAAAGAAATTGAAAAAAGTTGCTCTTCAGAAGGACACATCTGAAGAAGAACCTAAAGCTTTGCCATGATAAATTGTTTTGATAGGATTTTGACTACATGTCATTGCTGACATGTTGAATTGACTAAATGTATTCTGATGAAATAGATTTCTGATAGACTGGTAATTCAATATTGACATAAGATTCGATTAATTCGAAGATAGCTTGACGTGTGTGAAAATAATGTGCCATGAACCCTAATGGACTGACCTAGTGCAGCCTCGGGGGTCCATCGATTGATAGCCTTACCTATGTCATGCACTCAGAGACCTCATAGTTCGACACGACCAATGATATTGTCTAAAGGACAATAGTTTGAATCATGATTTATTTTGTGACAAACCTAGAAGGACTGACCTAATGTCTCGAGGATTCAAAGATGAATCTTGCCTACGTAGCAAATGCCCAAAGACAACGTAGTTAAGACATGGACAAAAGATTGAATGACGTGATCGATTGAATTGATCAGATTGAATTTGATTTTGGATTTTTGACACTGATTTGGATTTTTTTGTATTTTCTCAGGACGGTTTCTGATTTTTAGGTCTTTTTTCAGGACTTTTTCAGATTTTTAGGATTTTTTTCCAGGACTTTTTCACATTTTAAAGATTTTTTCAAGAATTTTTTAGGACTTTTTGAGAATGTAGGATCATGTGCGGTATCCACTGCAGTTACATGATGAATTTCTTGCCCCCAGACAAGTCGGGGAATACCCAAGTTCAATGATATGGAGATAGGTAGACGCAAGGTAAAGGCAAGGATATGCAAGGAATGATGTCAACCAAATGTTAACCATGGTCGGAATTGACAAGACTTAGGACGGATGTCGTGAATGTGTCAGGCCTTTGTGATTATGACAAATGGGTAAAGGTTGATTTGAATAACAGTAGATGGTGAAGCAATGATCAACTACACATGGCGCCTGTTTGCCAGGTTTTCACCATGGTACTTATCCAAAGTGCCTGTTTTCCAGGTTTTCACTATTGAATGAATTCATTTCTTTTTATTATTTTTGCCATTTTTTGATTTTCTTGTGTCACCAAGATGCCTATTTGCCAAGTTTTCATCCAGGGACGATTTTTTTCTATTTTTCAATTTTTTTTTTGTATTTTGTAGGTTTTTTAGCTAAGCTCTCTGATGCTATGTGTAGAACTTTCTCAGGTGTAAACTATTGATAGGTTATGTCAACTGTTCTCCATCAGGTGTAGCCAACTGATAAGCTTTGGAACCAAATGTCTTAGTAATGATGTATGGACCAAGCCAATTAGCCTCAAACTTCCCAAGCTTTTCACGGTCTACTTGATTTCTAGGATTCTGCATGAGAACCAAGTCACCAATTTCAAACTTTCTCACCATGACTCTTTTTTTATAACTTCTGCAAAGATGGTTTTGATATGCCTACAGATGATTTAAGGCATTTTGTCATCTTTCTTGTAGCATTTCCAGTTCATGTAGGCGAGTATGTTTGTACTCTTCATCATCAATCATTCCTTTCAAAGAGACTCGGAGAGAAGGAATTTTGACCTCGATGGGTAATATGGCCTCTGATCCATAGACCAGGGAAAATGGAGTGGCTCCCATGGGGGTGCAGATACTGGTACAATAGGCCCATAAAGCAGGATTAAGTTGTAGGTGCCAATCTCGGCCAGCATCATTGGCAGTCTTCTTCAGAATACGAAGGATTGTTTTGTTGGACTCCTCAACTTGGCAGTTACCTTGTGGGTAGCATGGAGTGGAAAAATGGTGTTGGATGTGGAATTGCTCGCAGAGTTCACAAACGTTCTAATTTTTGAATGGACTGCCATTATCTATGATGATGGATTGTGGGACACCATACCGGTAGATGATGTAATTCAGGATAAACTTGGAAATTTTCTTACCGGTGATGTAAGTGAGAGGGATGGCTTCAATCGACTTAGTAAAATACTCAGTGGTGGTGATTATGAATTTATGGCCATTAGATGAGGAAGGATGGATCTTACCCATGAGGTCGAGTCCCCATTGTGCAAAAGGCCATGGAGAAGTAATAGGTCTCAATTCCTGTGCAGGTGCATGAATCAGGTCACTATGCACCTGGCATTTTCAACATGTTCTGACAAATTGAAGAGCATCTTTTTCCAATGTCGGCTAGTAGTATCCCAGTTTGGTGACTTTCCTAGCTAAGGTTGGACCACTCGAATGAGATCCACATATACCCTCATGTACTTCTCGTAAGGTCGTTTGGGCTTCATCAGTGTCGAGACAACAAAGAAGGGTGTTGTCAAAGCCACGGTGGTATAAGGTGTCACTAACGATGGTATGTCTAGCCGCTTTTTAGATAAAGGATTTTATTTGGTTGTTAGACAGGCTAGGTGGGAGGGTTTGGGTTTTAAGATAGTCGTATATGTCTTGATACCAAGGTGAACCAGGACCAACAATCTCACACACCATTTCAGACTCTGGAATATCGTATGTAGGCATCAGCTGCTGTTCCACTAAGAATTCAAATTGTGACACATTCTTAGGGATGTCTAGGAGAGATCCAATGGTAGCCATTACATCGGCTGCTTTATTCTGTGTCCTCGAGATTTGTTCAAATGCAATCATTTTGAAATACATCAAGAAAATATCCACCATTCTTTTGTAGGGAAGCAACTTCTCATCTTTTGTTCATAGTCATCATTCACTTGATTGACGATCAATTAAGAATCTCTGAATACGAGCAATGTCTGAATTTTCCATTTGATTGTTATCTTGAGGGCTATGACCAATGCCTTGTATTCTGCAATATTATTTATACAAGGGAAAGCAATCTGAAATGATTTAGGAATTGAATCCCCTTGTTGTGTGATAAATAATATGCCAGCTCCTGAGCCGTGACTAGTGTGGGATCCATCAAAGTATAATTTCCATGGTAGAGCTGGTTCTACGTGAAAAATAAAATCAGTTATCAGAGGATGAGTGGCTTGGATTGGTGCATCAACTAATTGATCTACTATGACTTGACCTTTTATAGCCTTGCGCTCCACATACTGTATGTCATATTTGCTTAATATCATGACCCATTTTTCCAAGCAGCCTATTAATGCTGCTTGACTCAGAAGATATTTTAATGGGTCAATCTTTGCCACTAAATGTGTTTGATGGCTCAGCATATAGTGTCTAAGTTTTTGTGCCATGAAAACAACTGCAAGGCATGCTCTTTCATTAGTTGTGTAATTGAGCTCATATCCAATTAGTGTGCGACTGATATAATATATGGCTCTTTCTTTCTCTTCATGGTCATTTTGTGCCAATAATGCCCCTAGTGCATTTGTCATTGCAGAGACATATAGGATCAATGGTTTTCCCTCAATAGCTAGCATTAACATTGGTGGTGTTAATAGATATTCTTTAATTTGGTCAAATGCTATGTTGCATTTATCTATCCATATAAAAGGATTGCTTTTGCATAGTAGATATTGGAATGGTTGACACTTGTCTGCCAACTGTTCAATGAAATGGCGAATACATTGCAATCTGCCCTGAAGTGTGTGCAACTCACTGATTCCCTTTGGTGGAGGCATGTCTAGAATTGCTTTTACCTTTGCCGGGTCAACCTCAATGCCTCATCTTGAAACTATGTATCTAAGCAGCTTGCCTGAAGTGACTCCAAAAACACATTTCTTTGGGTTCAATCTAACCTTGTAATCCTCAAGCCATCTAAAGATTTTCTCTAGGACTTTGAGATGATCTTTTCTTGTCAAATATTTTGCTAATAGGTCATCCACATAATCTTCCATTAGAATGTGCAACATGTCATTGAAGATTGTTGTCATAGCCCTCTTATATGCAGCGCCTACATTCTTTAGGCCAAAAGGCATGATGTTCCAATAGTATGTTCCCCAAGGACAAGTGAATGATGTTTTATGTTGATCCTCTATTGCAATTTTGATTTGATTATAGCCTGAAAAACCGTCCATGAGAGATAGCATCTCATATCCTACCATGAGGTCAACAATCATGTCTATGTTTGGTAGAGGGAAATCATCCTTTGGGCAAGCCTTATTCAAATCTCTAAAATCTGTGTAGATACGGATTTGTCCATTCAGCTTTGTAATAGGAACAATATTGGATATCCAATCAGCATAGTCTATTGACCTTATGAAGTCAACATCCAGTAACTTTTTTAAATCTGCCTTGACAAGTAGTGTAATTTGTGGGTGCATCTTGCGCAACTTTTGTTTGACCAGCCTAATTCCTGGAATTAAAGGAAGATGATGCATAACCAATTTAGGATCAAGCCTTGGCATGTCCGCATATGACCATGCGAAGTTAACTTTTCTCTCTGTGAAGAATTATGTAAACTCAGGTTTTTCCTCATATGATAATGATGTAGCCAAGAGAATCATTTTAGGACTCTCTTGGGTAGCTATGTTAACTTTTGTTGTATCCTCAATGACCATGGCTGATTTTTCCTGTGTTATGGGGAGATAGTCCAATCCTCCATCCTTAGGCACCTCAGAGAGGTTTTCACCTTCGGATGCATCCTTTGTTTTTACTATTTAATTGCCAAAAGGTGCCTTGCGGTTTTCACCTCAAGGCATTTCTTTTTCTTTTTTATTTTTGTATTTTTGCAACTGGAGGATTGCACTGTCTCCCTAAAGTAAGCTGCACAATTGAGATCAATGGACAACCCTATTTTATGATCCCCCCATGGAATACCTTCTCTTAGTCCCATGAATTCTATAATTGCCTCGTCATTCTGAAATATGTCCATCACTGGTGGATCTTGTTTGTCCTAGTCAATTAGTTGTGGGTACACAAGGGGGATTCCATCGCCAGTATTGGTGAAGGATGGGGAAGATGTGGAAAGTGTGCAAATTGATGCCTCAAGTGTAAAGGAAAAGTTATCAATTTCTACTTCTGTGTCTGATGCAATGGATGGTCCATACTTCGAGTCAGATGAATCAAATTCAAAGTCATAATATGGGATGAAATTATCAACATCATGACTAGTGGTAGGCATTTCAGAAGTATGGATGATGGGCTCAGATAGGTCAAGCTCATGGGTGGATTCAGGTATTGCCGATGACACTTTGTGTTGCTCTGGATTCCAAGGGATGCTCAGCCATTTCTTGTCTTTAGAATGTCGGTCAATAGGGTCAATGTTATATTGCTGGTGAAATCGTTCTTCAAAGGAAGGTTGACCAGGTTCCAAGAATAGTTCAATAATGTCATAGTCACTAATGGTTTTGTCAGATCCCCATTCCCATTCATTTGAGTCTATTTCGGTTAGGGATTCTTCACTTGTCCCGACACTTTCCATTTCCATTACATCCTTACTTTAAAACTCATACATACATTGATCATCAGTTTTGAGTTGGTGAAACCCTAGCCCTATGTATCTTGGTCTTGCCGTTATGACAATAGGTTCCCTTCTTCCATTACTGTTCTTTCCAAGGCCGCTTGTGCCATCGAAACCTTGGGCTTTGTATATATCATATCCTTTGCCATAGAGATGTAGTAGTATTGGAGATAACTCTATTGGGTCTTTGTAGATCCAGTTATCCATGTCCATAATGACTTCATTACCCATATCGCCCCATCGTGTAAAAACACTTTTTGGTGGAATGTTGAAAGTTACTCTAGGCTCAATTGCAAAACAAGGTCTACCATAGACTTTTGGTTGCTTCAGTATTGTGGTTATACAGTAAGTCATGTTCAATTTGAATTCTCCACAACCAAGGTTCTGGATCTGAAAGTCTTTACTTGGGATGGACGCCAATGAAGATGGTGTGGTAGAAAGTGATGGAATGGATGATTTCGTGAGTGTGGATGGGTCAATGTATTTGGATGCGGTGGAAGATGAGGCTTCTCGATTTATGGGTACTCGGTGCTTAGCAGTAGCTCGTAGGTTGGTGCAGTATTGGAATGGATCAGGATCTCCGAGGATAGTGATCTCAGTTCCATCAAAAAGGAATTTTAGGCACTGGTGGTATGTGGATGGAATTGCTTTTAAAGCATGAATCCAAGGGTGACCAAGTAATATATTATAGTGGATATCATGATCTAGGACTTGGCATGTGGTATCTATGATGATCGGTCCCACTTGGAGTGGAATTGTAATAACACCTTTAGAAGCGCATTCTTCATCATCATATGCTTTGATGATGATGCTTTTGCTAGCATCTACACATGCCTTAGAAAAACCAAGATCTTTGACCAATTTCAAAGAGCAGATGTTCAATCCTGCTCCGCCATCTACTAGAACTCGTCTAACCTTATGCTTGTGGACAAAGACTTCAATGTATAGGGCATCATTATGTGATGGCTTGGGTGAGGAATAGTCACTGTCTGAAAAGGTGATGTGGTGAGGTGAATTCAAGTATTTGACCATGGTCTCAAAATGGTTAACATCGATGTTGGTTGGGATGGTTGACTCTTGCAGTACTTTATCGAGGATGGCCTTATGCGTGGGTGAAATACAGAGTAGTTCAAGAACAGATATTTGGGTAGGTATTTTATTTAACTGCTCAATAATGTTGAACTCTGATTTTGGGGTGGATTATCTAGCGGATGGACTAGGTATGGTGATCTTTGGTTGATGAGAAAAAGGACCCGGGATAGTGACCTTGCCTTTACACATAGTCACATTGCATTTTGGCGCTCTTTTGATGTTGATGGTATTAACAGATTCATCTTCATTAGTAGCGCGAAGATTGTTAATAATAGTGCCATCAGGATAACTGTATGTAGGCCAAGTAGTATTATAAGCCAAACAAATGTGGTTGGCTTGGTTATTTGTATACTTGGTGCTAGACGAGGAATCCTTACCATGATCCTACAGTGGGTTCTTGTGTATGGTATGATCTGCATTGGATGTAAAAAATTGACCACCCAACTCAATGGTGTGGTTCTCTATGAGGTCTTGCACCAAATTTTGCAATTGGTGACAAGAGGATGTTTTGTGCCCTTTGGCATGGTGGTAATCAAAAAATGAACTGTCATCCCACCATGATGGCTTGAATTGACCAGGGTCATACGGTTTCGGCTCCTCCAGCGTTATGATGCCATTTTGGAGAAGTTTCTTTAAGACAATTTCAATAGGTTCACCCAAAGGGGTGTATGTACGTTTTTGGAACTGTCATGGTTGACACAACTGCCTTTGATTCAATTGTACATGATTGTTTTGGATAGCATTAGTAGCTGGTGTCGGTGTAGTTACAGGTACATTTTGATTGTGTACTCCTTTGATTGTGAGTACATGACCTGTTGCATTTACGGTTTTTGCATCAACTACACTATCATTTGTGATTTGTTTGTTCTTAACCCAGTATTTTTTTTTATCGTTTGAGATACTTGGGTTATTATTGGTGGTTGTGTTGATGGTTTTGCCACCATATTTTAGTTCACCTTTGGCAATCAAGGCTTTTTCCAGTTGAACCCCCTTTTCAACAAGGTCAACAAAAGTGGTGCAACAATGTACTTGTAATCCATACCTTAGTGGTCCAAGGAGAGTTTGCACAAACATGGTTACTTTCTCCTTTTCGGGTATTTCTACCAGACATTTGCTTGCTAAGGTTCTCCATCTTTGAAAAAATGGAATGAAAGTCTCTCCTACATCCTCTTGGGTAAGTTTGCATAAGGAGGTGATGTCAATGTCTGTTTCAATATTGTAAGCATAGTGTTCGACAAACTTGTTTGCCAATTCATCCCATGTTTTAATTCCCTTAGGAAAAAGTGAGAACCATTCTAGTGCATGACCTCCAAGAATTCTAGAGAAGAGTCTCATGAGATAAGTTTGCTCGTAAGCAATGTCAGTACAACTAGTAGTGAATTCCCTTATGTGTTCAAGTGGGTTTGTTTTGCCTTTATACATGGGAAAATGAGGGACTACATATCCATGAGGAAATGGTGGCATATACAAGGTTGTGTCAAATGGATATGGACACAAGTCATGTGACATGTATGACTTTTTATTGGATTGTTGCAAGGTCTCCACTTGTGTTTGAAGAGCAGCTAGTTGTTCTGTGAGTGCTTCCACCATGGGATGGTTGGTAGCATCACCGATGTTGGTGATAGGGGAAGCTTGAGTCCCCAACTATTGAGATGAGATGTGCTTATTTTGGGTGGGTTGTCTATGGGAAAAGTGAGTGTTGTGGTTAGGTGGTTGTTGGAAATGAGTATTTTGATGAGGGATGTGCTGCTGCGTATGGACTTGAGAAGCATAAGTGGGAATATGATATCCTGCCATATTGGACTAGATTTGAGGACCTTGTTGATTACCAAATAGAGTGAAGAATGGAGCGCCTTGTTGATTTTGAGCTTGTTGATGCCCAAATGGAGTATATGATTGTGTGCCTTGATTGCCTTTCCCAAATAAAAGATTATGACCTTGAGGAGTGTTGGTGTTTTGGGTCATAGGAATGCTGGTATTGACTTGTGATGAAGTGGATTGGGTGCCTTGGATGAAAACTCTTCGTTTATTTCTCCCAAATGCGTTAGATGAGTTGGTTGCAATGGCACTTGAAGAGCCTAATAGTAGGTTTGCTGATGTACTCATGGAGCTAGATGTAGTTCCAAAGAGGTTTGATGTGGTTGCCCCCATTGTTTGTGAAGGAATGGTGGATGTTTGTTGGGGGATGGATTGTGATGTGCTATTGGTTTGGGAAGATGATCCCCCAATAGATGTTGTGTTGGTTGTGGTAGTGGTATGACCAAGGGAGGTAGAATTGAGTGTGTTGATGACATTTTGTGAAGAAGCTCCCATGAAGGAATTGTGTGATAGTGGAGTGGGAGAAATTGCTCTAAGAGTGTTAAGGTCAAATCCCTTCGGTAACTTAGCCCCTTGGTCAAGGAGCATAGCTAGGAATCTAGAAGAGTCATTTAAGACTACTTCTTCTACAAAAGCAGCAACTTCTGGGTGTTGAGTGGTAGCTAATATGTATTCTTCAAAGACATCCCCATTTTGATCCCGTCGGATAAATGGTTCAAAAATATGTCAGGGAGATGATGGTATGTTCATCTCACTAAAATGATTGATTGTGGAATTTTCCATGTCAAAACAAGGATTATTCATGGTATTGGGAAATGAGTCCATGCTGATTGTGAACTCAAGAAAGTTGTGATCTTGTCCAAAGGAATCCATGAGCCTTTTCTTTTTCTGTAGTATAGTTTCAACCATACAAAGTTTTGCTCAACTTGGGATGATGGAGAAAATGATCTAAATATGAGACTATGTTTTTGGATTTTCTAAAAGGATGCTATGAAAAAGACTTGTGGATGTAAGTGGAGTGATACTAAATGATATGCAATAAATGATCCTAAGATGTACTTACTAGTGAGAGATCTAAAGAGGACAAACTTGGACAAACAATGTTTTTGCAATGATTCAATTTTGGAGGATCAATGGACCGTAGAAGGACTATAAATGGGACAAAGTGAGTTCTCCGCACTAGACTATTGAGTGGGAAATGCTTCACCAAATGATTGATAGAGTGACAAAGGTAATTGGGTCCAATGATAACCTACTAATGAATGCAAAGTTTGGACAATGAATGACAAGAGTCAACACCTAAAATCTGCAAAAGTGAGTGTTTAAGGAGGTGGTGAAGCTACCAATGCAATTTAATGGGCTAGATGGTATCTAAAAATGCAATGTTTAATGATAGTTAAGCACTTCAGAGTTTGGTTTGACTTGAAATAGTGAAAGAAGACTTGATTGGATTTCAGACAAGTTGTGGACTTTTTGTTTTGATAGTGAAAAATTGGTTGTAGGTTCTGGCAAATGTGTCATAGAAAATGCATTACGATAGAGCAAATGCAACTCATAGAATCGAATGCAGTTTTGGAAGTGTCGATTGCGACACTGTTTTGCAAATGCGGGTTTATGTCTATTAAATGTGGCTCAATTAACCGAATGCAGCTCATTGGTTGCAAAAGTGACTCTATAATTGTCGATTGCATTTTGACAAAGCGAATGTGGCTCCTAATGGCTCAAATGCGGCTCATCAGAGTGAATGCGGTTTTTCAGATGTCGAACATGGTGCAGCAGAGTGCTTGCATTGTAATATGCAGTTTTAGGGAAAAACCTGAACACAATTTGGAGTTTTTGACCAGTTTTTGTGATTCCAAATTTGTGATTTTGTAATTTGTTTGAAGATTTTTAAGAATTCTTGGCAAACATAGAAATCAAAAATATGAAATGCTTGTTCAAACAGACTCACTCTTAAAAG
The DNA here is from genome assembly GCA_007115665.2 of Sequoiadendron giganteum. Taxonomy (NCBI): domain Eukaryota; kingdom Viridiplantae; phylum Streptophyta; class Pinopsida; order Cupressales; family Cupressaceae; genus Sequoiadendron; species Sequoiadendron giganteum. The sequence continues at coordinate 312,455,292 of CM021107.1, read as the reverse complement.
TTAGGTGGGTCATCCTCACAATCACAACCCACATCTTAAAATCACATCGATTCACACAGCCTTGTCACCCCCTAGAGGGCACCCATGTTTTTGTCTTTTCTAGGTGCATACTCAAGGTGATGGAAGTGGATACCGAATCCCCTGAGCAAATAGTCTGTGGTGATTATATGGTGAGTGTCTTCGGGGGAGATTCTTCCCTCCCCTTGCACTGTGATTGAAAGGATGTCTGGTTACTGACACATCTGGCTACTACACTAGGTTCTTAGTAAGTCTTTCTATTCAGTGTGACAATGGATATACTCCCTCGAGAGACCTCCCAACCTTTAGAACAAAGGATTTGGAGATGGTTATCCTGTCAATTACTGTCAAGTTGGATTTTCATCAACAACTTGCTTTTGATTATAGTGGGTTGGAAACCTTGGCTTTAGGTGTTCCCACTTAGGTCGTTCCCATAGGGTGAGTACTTTTTCCCACTACGTTAGGCCTTCTAAAGGTTGTATGAAAATAGTAAATGGATAAGTATGAAAGAAAGGATAGGTCTAGCTTTTTTATCACCCAGTAAAGGGGAGTGCATATGCATATTATCCAAAACACACAAAGCAATATTGTTCAATTTTAAACCCAAACTAAAAAAATTTCTAATCAAACTGAAGATGTTGCTTCACATAGACATGGTGTTCATTTTTTAACCAAAATAAAATTTTGGTGGCTACCCTAGATTGATAAATTCCACTTAAATTTCCTATCCTAGGATTGGTAAATTGAACTTTATGTGACTATCCTAGGGTTGGTTCTTTTTAAATGCCAAAAATGAAAGAAAACATGAAATTCTGGCCGTGGATGCGTCGGATCTAGATTATAATAATGATAAAAAAGAAAGACAATGATTACCAGTTACCTGTAGCTTGACAAAGTGGATGTGGCTCGATTTCTATCAAATGCATCACGGCCTAGCAAATGCGTCTCGAGAAGACTCATATGTAGTGCGATAGAGCAGATGCATCACTCGTGATTGTAAATACGATGCAACAGGGTGAATGCATTGTTTGGGTCTTCAAATGCGCCATTCTGTACTAGACCTGCAAAAAAAAGAGTTTGAAGCTGAAACTTGCAAAAAAAGTTGTGTTGGAAAGTCAGGTTCACCAACGTAATGACCTAAAATATCCTGCAAACATCAACAAACCATTAGTTGTATCTGCAAGTTAATATAAATCAAATAATGGAATACAATAGAGAAATAATAAGAAAAGAGATGAATTAGATAGATCTCACCCATGTCTCTTCTCCTCCATGCTTCACTTCCATTATACCTTCTTGGGATTGCTGTAATAGTATGATGCCCTTAGATTTGTGAGCAATCCTATAATGTTAGCCCTAGCCAATGCCTTTGAAGGATTTGAAATCTAAACTATTGCAATGTAGAATGTTATTCTTATTATGCAAATAGTAAAATAAATAAAAGCATAGAGTGCCTATAGTAAAAGTATCTCAAGCAAATGAACATGGATCCGAAAATGAGATCAAGATTGTCATTTTATAGAAAATGCAATCTTGAATGGACGAACAAGATGAGAGATTGAGGAATACCCTAGAATCAAAGGTCAAGATTCAATAAGGCAACCTCAATTAGGGTTAGGGAAAAATACCCATAGGTGTAAATAAGATTTAATTAAATGAATTAAATCCAGACTAAATGTGACAGTGGAGATGAAATTAGTAAAAATCAGAAGACAAGAGGATGAGATTTTTAGAAAATCGATAATTTTGGAAATTACTTGATTTGTAGAAGAATATTTCCCTTTTGAATTAAATTAATTCAAAATAGAAGATTTTGTGAGGTAATTAGTAATTGATTTTTGAAATTAATTACTAAATGAAGAATCAGTTAAGTATGTGACATATTTTTAAATGATTTGTTTTATTTAAAAATATAGAAGTGTCACATGCCATAATTAAATAATTAAAATAATTATTTAATTTAGAAGAAGTAGTTAATTAATTAAATAAATAAATGAATTTATTTAATTAAGAGAGGATTTAGGAATTAGTGACATATTAAATAGATATATTAAAATATATTAATTTAATAATCGGGAGGACAATAATGATGAAGATTAACTAAATAAATTGATGACTTTATTTAATTATTAGAAGACTTTAACAATTAGTGACATATTAAATTAAATAAATAAGATTTATTTATTTAATAATCATAAAGAATGAAAGATTATGAATTAATTAAATAACCATGAATTATTTAATTAATAGTTGAATGTGGGTTAGGGACATAATTCAAATGTTACAATTATGCTAGGATGGAAAGTGGTAAAATAGTGTTCGCAGGCCTAGGTCATTTTTAGGTGTCTACACCTTCTTCTGAGCCACCTACACAAAGGTCCAAGTTTAGATACAATCTCCTTTATCAATTGATAAAAACCACCGCACAAATATCTATCATGGAACTATTGAATTTCTCACTAGAACATCGAGCCATTCTTGACAAAGCTTTGCAGAACACTACCATTCCGATAGACTTAGATGTCAATCACTTCAAAGAAATGGTGGGATATTTGACCAACTCTCATCATGCCACATTTTACCAAGAAGATTACTCAACCAAAAAGTCTGATCATAATGACCCATTACATCTTGAAGTCCTAGTCCATCGAACCAAATTCAGATGCATCTTAGTTGACAGAGGAGTAGGTTTGAACCTGTGTACCCTAAAATTGGTTAAGGCATTAAGATTCTCAGAAGACTACGTAGACACTTCTAAGAGTATAGTCATCAAGGCTTATGATGATGATGAAAGATCATCCAAAGGAGTTGTCACACTCCCTATCAGAATTGGCCCAATAATTATGAACACCAGATTCCAAGTCTTGGATCTCACCCTTCCATACAACTTGTTGTTAGGTAGACCTTGGATACACACAATGAAAGTTGTATCTTCAACATATCACCAATGTCTTAAATTCCCTTATAATGGAATCAAGATCATGATTGATGGTGATCTAGATCCTTTTCAATATTGTACAAGCCCAAGGGAAATTCCACAATGACAAGTACTAGTTAACCAAGATGCTTCATCATCGACTTTATCCCTATACGTTGACCCCTCACATCTTACCAGGTCCATTTCATTCAAACCACCATTAAACACTCCTAAGGTCAAGATCCAAGACAAGGGTTGTGAAAAATATCACATAAAGGCATCATACTGTGTCAGTCAACTGATTCCACCTAAGGCATATGGCTTACCCATGGTAGATAGAAGACAATTAGTAGTCACATTCCATGTTCCCCCTACAATGAAATTGACCAAATGGGGAGAGTTAAGTGAAGAAATTGTGGATCACAGTGATATTACCTCCTGGTTGTATCAAGAATACAATGAATACCCCCCACCATCTATTCAAATAGATAAGGACCAATATGGAAAAGGCTTTAAGATAATGCAAAATGAAGGCTATGATGGGCACAGTGGGTTAGGACTACATCAGAATGGAAGGACAGAACTGATCATTGTCTCACCACGATCGAAATACCTAGGGCTAGGGTGTCAACTACTTTGAATTGGGTTTCCTAGTACCTCATTACCATTTGAAGAGGAAGATTGTGCTTATGCAGGCATCGAGACATCTCATGAACCACTTCCCTCAGTCTACGATGAGTCTCACAAACCACTTTCCCTAGTCTACGACGAGTCTCACAAACCACTTCCCCCAGTCTACGACGAGTCTCACCAATCACCTCCCCCAATTTACGATGAATCACCTAACTCAAGCGATGGTGAATGGGATTCTCTTTCCTCTACTAGTACCATGAACATAGATGACCTCTTTGGAGAATTTGACCTAAAGGTAAAACCTGTACCAAAATCATCTAGTCCCCATCTTAGGAAACACTTGTCTAAAGAAGAATGGCATAAACACTATTATTGGGAAAGCCTCGATCGTTCATCTTGGGCACCTGCCAAACCATCTTTTGATGACTCAGCCCTTACGATAGTCCCACAATAGAATATACCTACCTATAGGAAGAAGAACAAGAAGGAGTTAGTTAAAAAATTTTGTGATCATTTCAACCACTCTCTATTCACCTTGTCATCTGCTACCTTTAAAAACTCTGATGATAACATTCCTCTCATATATCCTAAACTTATCAACTAGGATCAACAAGGTACACCCATCATAGATACATTCAAGAATGATGAAGCAATTGTTGATTTCATGGGACTTCAAGAAGGCATACCAAGAGGGGATCATAAAGCTAGTTTTACCATAGACTTGGACAACAAAGCATATTTTGGGGAGTCTATTTACACCTCTAGTCACAAATATGAGAGTAAAAAGAACAAAGACAATGAAAAAAAAAATGATGATTCCCTAGGTGAAAACCGAAAAGCGCCTTTGAATGAAGAAACAGTCAAAATAAAGGACGTATCCGAGGGTGAAAACCTCTCAGAGGCACCCAAGGATAGAGGTTTAAATATTCTCCTTGTTGAATAGGAAAAGTCATCGATGCTAGTAGAAGAGTCTATTGAAGTCAACATAGGTACAAAAGAGAGTCCTCGGATGGTATATTTTGTAGCTTCTTTAATAGAGACAAAAAAACCTGAGTTTAAGGACTTCTTCAAAAAGAAATAGATAAAATTTTCATGGTCGTATGTTGACATGCCTGAGCTAGATCCAGACCTAATATGCACCATTTACCACTACAACCAGGTATTAAGCCATTCAAACAGAAGTTAAGGAAAATGCATTCGCAAATTGCTCTATTGGTCAAGGAAGAACTTAAGAAACCCTTGGATGTAGGATTCATAAGGACAATAGACTATGTAGATTGGATTTTGAATCTTGTACCAGTGACTAAACCAACTGGGGGCATCTGAATTTGCATAGACTTTAGAGACATCAACAAGGCATGTCCTAAGGATGACTTCCCTTTTATGAACATAGACATGATAGTGGATCTTACAGCAGGATACAAGATGCTATCCCTCATGGATGGTTTCTTTGGATATAACCAAATCAAAATCACATCTGAAGACCAACACAAGACAACTTTCACATGTCTGTGGGGCACGTACTATTGGAATGTTATGCCATTTGGCCTTAAGAACGTAGGAGCTACCTATCAATGGGAAATGACTATGATTTTCCATGACTTTGTACACACTCTCATTGAAGATTATGTATATGACATTATAACTAAATCAGAAACAAGGGAAGATCATTTGAAGGTTCTAGACAAGATATTCCAGAGGCTAGAGAATTACGTCAGGCTAAATCCAAAGAAGTGTGTCTTTGGAGTGAAATCAGGAAAACTGTTAAGGTACATCATTTCTAGAAGAGGTATTGAAGTAGATCTAGATAAGGTAAGAGCTATCATAGAAATGCCTCCTCCTGTTAGCACTGGTCAACTAAGAACACTACAAGGAAGATTATAGTCCATCAGGCATTTCATTATACAACTAGCAGACAAAATACACCCATTTCAACATTTTCTCAAGAAAGGAGTAGCATTTGTGTGGAAACCTAAATGTCAGGAAGCTTTCCAAAAAAACAAGGATTACTTGCTTACTCCACCTGTTCTCATGCCACCTACAGATGGAAAACCATTGATACTATACATCTCAACAACTTAATCAGCATTAGGATATCTTCTCGCACAACACGATGATCAAGGTCATGAGAGAGTAGTCTACTACATCAGTCCTACCTTGGTAGGATATGAATTAAGCTATAGCAACATAGAATGTGCCTATCTTGCAGTAGTATTTGCTACTCAAAAGCTATGACACTATATGCTCAATCGTCAAACAATGTTGGTTGCAAAGATTGATCCCCTCAAGTATCTCCTAAGTAAGGCAACATTAACAATCCAATTGGCTAAATGGGTTATGATACTTAGCGAGTATGACATACAATATGTGGAAAGGAAAGCTATAAAAGGACAAGTGATTGCAGATTAGTTGGTAGATGCACCCATGAAGGCAAACCATCCTTTAGTAGTAGATTTTTCTGATTAATTTATCTTTAACATTGACACTAGAACATATTGGAAATTATACTTTGACGGGTCACATACACAATGTGGTTCAAGAGCAAGAATTCTATTTGTGCAACCTCAAGGCGACACCATTCCTAAATCATTTAGGATTGATTTCCCTTGCACCAACAACATAGCAGAGTATGAAGCCTTAGTGACAGGATTAAAAATGGCAGCTCAATGGAAGATTAAGAGTCTACATGTTTTTGGTGATTCTCAGCTAATAATCCGACAATTAAATGATGATTACGAGACCAAGGATGAGAGGATTTCCCATTGCAAGCACATGGATGATAGTTTCAAGTAGTACTTTGATCATATTTCCTTTCAAAAAATACCACGTATTCAGAACAGGGTTGCAGATGCTATGGCAACCGTGGGTTCCTTCTTGGATATTTTGAGTAACGTGCCTAAGTTTGAGTTTCTGGTTGAACAATTGTTGGTCCCCACCTATGATGTCCCTGATTCTATGATGATTTGTACAATTGTTGGTCCTACATCCCCTTGGTATAAAGACATATTCGACTACCTAACCGACCAAACCTTACCTCTAGACCTGTCAAATAACCAATGTCGAACCTTCATCCATAATTTAGATAATTACACCATCATTAAAGATACCCTATATAGACGTACCTTAGATAATGCCCTAATGAGATGTATCGATGCTAAAGAAGCACAAAAAACTTTACGAGTGGTGCATGAGGGTATATGCAGATCCCATTTGAGTGTTCCTACTTTAGCCCATAAGGTTATGAGATTAGGTTGTTATTGGCCTACAATGGAGAAAGACTCATATATCTTTGTAAATAAATATAGATAGTGTTAGATACATGGAGATTTGATAAGAGCACCAACACAAGATCTTTGGCTGATTACATCACCATGGCCTTTTGCCCAATGGGGACTTGACCTTATAGGTAAGATACATGCTCCATCATCCAGCAGCCATAAATTCATCATAACTGCTATCGAATACTTCACGAAATGGATTGAAGCTATTCCCATGACCTACATCACCGACATGCAAATATCCAAGTTTATCTTAAACTATATCATTTGTTGGTATGGTGTACCCCAATCCATAATCATAGACAATGGTCACCCATTAAAAAAAAAAAGTACGCCATCTATGTGAAGAGTTCGATATAAAGCATCATTTTTCCACCCCATATTACCCGCAAGGTAATGGCCAAGTTGAGGCATCTAATAAAACCATTGTTAGAATCCTGAAGAAGACTGTCAATGACGTTGGTCATGACTGGCACCTATAGCTAAATCTTGCTTTATGGACTTGTTGTAGACACTGAAAAAATGGTCTAGGCCTGCGAGTACACATTCGACATAATTTTCTATAGTTTGTTGTTGTGATTAAATAATGTTTATTATTTAATTACCTTTCTAGCACATATTTCCTCTATTAATTAAATACCCCTTTTTAATTAATTCATTAATCTTTATTCAACTTGATTAATTAAATAAATCATATTTATTTAATTATGTTGTGAACTAATTAATTCTTCCCCCTTTATCTATAATTAAATATTTATTATTTTATTATTTATATTATCCTTTTCAAATAGTCAAATTAAATAAATTACTTTATTTATGTATTTAATTAAATCTTTCATTTTTTGAATGTTGAATTAAATTAATATTTAATTCATATTTATGCCACATTCTTCTGTCAATCAGTTATCTAGTCATTCACTCACCTTCTGACTCAAGATCTATTTTTAGCTCTCTAGTTATCTCTGGATTCAACATCTGATTATCTCTGTGAGAGGACTCTCTGTCACAAATAGTCAGTTAACTAGTTCCAACCCATATGCATGATGTGTCTATTAATTAAATATCTTTATTTAATTAATTAACTCATGTTTGCATTCGAATGCATTATTCTTCAACTTCTAACTTTATCTTTGACATTCAAAGTCTATTTCTTCTATTTTCGAAGACTCTTAATTGAAGATTAAAATATCGAACTCGTGTTCTAACTTAATCTGTATCCTGCAGTCTTTTTTCACTCATGTTCTATCTGAGACATAACTTACATCACATGGCATTCATCAATCTCATCAATCGATCTCTCTTTCAATCTGAGCCGATCGTTTGAAAACCCAAAATCTATAAAATGGCTTGTCATTATCATTATCATCCTCCCAAAATCATTACTCCCGAAATAATACGCTTTTGAGAAGAGACAAATCTTCAATAATTTGCTTAGACACTCGATGAAGTTATGCTTGCATTCAAACACTGAAATCTAAGGGCCAGAATACTAAAAAGGCAAAAAAAAATGGACCGCATGTGAGGCTTTGTGCAACGCATTTAAAAAAATGCACCGCATTTGTTAAAGTGAGCCGCATTTAACTGCTAAAATTTTTGAAATTTTTTTCTAAGGAAAACTTGAATTTTTTTGACATCATGGTTTAAATGCAGGTGATTTTAGATCCGATATATACATGGGAGTCATGACCAAACACATTCAATCTCAGAGATTGGTTGATGAGTGCAGAGATTTAGCTATTATGGAGACTGGGTCTACGCCACTGTTTGTCGATGCCCACTATTCGGGAAAATAGGGGAATGTTGATAGCATTGTGCGAGAGATGGAATTTTGAGACATCGTCATTTCATTTACCGACTGGGGAGGCCACTGTCACATTAGAGAATGTGTATAGCATTTTTAGACTGCCTATTAGAGGAGAGCGGGTCATGTATGATACCCAATGAGGATTGATTGAGTTGGTGAGGTTTTGTCAAGTAGACAACACCAGTAGGCTCAGGATCAAGCACAATGAGATTAGATGGCCAGTATTAGCAGACATATATGAGTAGATTGATTGTATCTTATGTACATTGATTGGGGGGATAGTTCTGCTAGATAGATGGGGTCACAGATTTCCATTGAATGGGGAGCTATGTTGGTTGGTATGTTAGAGAGTGAGATGAGGTATGCATGGGGTTCATGTCTGCTCGGGATGTTATACTTTCATTTACATGACATTGCTTATAGAGATGCATAGTCATTGAGTTGTGGGACTACACTGTTGATGGTATGGGGTTGGGAGAGGATAGCTTTTTTTCGTCCTCCAATTACTGTAGAGAGACTGGAGAGACACCCTTATGTGTTCTGATACACAGGACAAATTATTCAGACACATGCTGGAGACATAGGATATTGGTGACATGTATTAGATATTCTTGATCAGTTCACATGGAGACCTTACATGGATTGTGAGGAGTGGGTGGATGCAGATATACATTTTCCATTCTCTAGATAGACACAATACCTTATGGGAGGACTATTTCTAGTGTACATATCATTGAGTGACATTTGCCAAATAGAGTTCTGAGACAGTTCGGCGAGGTTCAGGATGAGCCTTAGAGTAGAGCAGAGTTTTCTCATTCATCCAGAGAGGTTTCGTATTGGGGACCTATGATACCAGTAGCTACAGCTCAGTCAGAGATAAATGCACTATATCTAGTACAATGGGGATGGAGAGATGGATTAGTACACCCAGGTACTACAGTAGAGTATGATGCATGGTGGGTAGAGCATCGACCTATTCTTTAAATGGATATAGATCAGCCGACACCTATAGAGAGATGAGGCACAGGACCTAGAGGACGGCGGAGAGGTCGAGGTGCTAGAGTAGGGAGAGTTGGTGGGAGAGATGGTGATGGTAGAGGTGGCAGGTGAGGTCAAAGAAGATGGAGATGGGGTTGGGTAGGTGCACTATCACCTATCTATGAGACAATAGCTGAGGATGTACCGATGTTGGACATTGGAGGGGGAGTGGATGTACAAGTTGAGGGTGAGCATGCTACGGAGGAGGTAGTGGTAGAGGAGCGTGCAGAGGTAGATGTTGGAGTAGAGGATGTAGCAAAGGATTTAGATGTGGACATGGCTATAGAACCTCTGGGTGTTTTGGCATGATACAGAGAGGATGATGTGGAGGAGGATGCACCGATGGAGGATCAGGAGAGAGAGCTCTGAGATCATATTGTAGAGTTTAGATGGGATGAGGATACTCCTAGGGATGGTGACAGGGAGGCTTTGGAGGAGAGACTCAGACTTATGAAGGTAGAGTTTGATGTGATGAGGCTAGAGAGAGACAGTGCCTACACAGAGAGGGACATTGCATATGCAGAGAGGGATAGTACACATTCAGAGAGGGATAATGCACTTATGGAGAGAGACCAGGCGATAGCTCAGAGACATGAGATAGAGTAGAAGTTCATAGAGGTTAGATGCCTTTGCAATGGGTCCTCATCTGATGGCATGGTACGAGAGTTGGTTAGATTGGTGGAGAGAGCCAATTATTATAGGGATCTTTATGAGGCCATAGTGCCAACAGAGAGACGAGCTCCTACATTTTTAGGGGTGTGCAGTTAGAGCAGGGGCCATACTAGGTGTCAGAGGACATAGAGTACTAAGAGGGTGGTAGGACCTTCGAGGGTAGGTCCATATGAGAGGCCTTCCACCTCACAAAGAGCACCTTCGAGTCTTTTCCCACCACCATCACCATGTGACAATAGTGGTAGTAGGACACGATGACAGGGTTACATATGTAGACATTTGTTTTGGTCAGAGAGCCTACAAGCACATGTTTTATTTATGGTTATATTTAGACATTGTACTATGACACACTATTCTTTTGCAATATATATATATTATTTTGGCGGCTTCTATACGATATGCAGTTCTATGTTATGGATGATTCTTTATTTCTAGATGATTATTTTTCCTAAATGATGTATATATATATGTGTTATGAATGAATGTTTCTATATGTTTATGAGTTACACATTTAATAATGATGTTATGGATGTCTTAATTTACTTACGATAATGGATGCAATGATCTATATGATGCTTATTAATATGTTATGGTGATATGTACATGCAATTTTTACATTATGTATGTTATGATGATACAATGCCTATTATGTAATGATTTTGAATGTATGTAATGAAGATGAATGGTACTATCTATATGATTTAAATGTAATGCAACTATGTGGAATGCTTATTGGATGTATGCTAATGCAAATGATCTAATATTTTTGTTGTGTTAGAGGACATTATCTTAATATCAAAGAAGAGAAATGTTAGGATGAAAATGAATTCAGAATGTTAGTAAGAAATAATTAAGGTTGATTGATTGAGAAAATGATATAATGAAGGTTGATCAATTGAGAAAAAGATATAATCTTTGATATATTGCCAAATATGCTATGCTTGCTTGTTATCAGCATTGGGTGGGACATGACATAGATGGATAGTACACACTATGATATGAGATATACCATAGTGTACAAAGTTATCCACCTATGAAAAAAAGACACTCGTAGACAAGGAGTGTCTTAACTCAGACTAAGGACAAGATGCCCCAATCATTTTGTCGAGACAAACCAAAGACAACAAACAAATAAACAATAGGTCATGAGACATCATCGCTCCTCTAAATCCTTCATGGGACATCTTTGAGGAAACTAGTAACATGACTCAATAACCAATGTTTAAACAGATAGTTGACAAATAGTTGATAGATAGCAGCCAAAGAAAAAGAGTCTTGAGACATCGTTGCTTCTCTAAATCCTTCAAGGGACATCCTTGAGAAAGCTAGTAATAGGATCTTGTACAAATCGATAAAAAGATAAGACAAAATAAGATATACAGTCATAAAGCCAAATAAATATATTTGCCAAAACTTGATCTTATGGGATTGTTTGATTGTTTAGCGTTTGACATAATGTAATGTGAGGGATGACACATACCACAATAAGACATTGAGTCTAGTTTTGACAGGGTGACTATCTGCATAAGGCTTGACAAAGCCTAGTTTCAGAAAAGACACAAGAAAGACATATCTTGCGTAAGACATAGGTTGATCATTTTGACAATGTGTTTGATATTGAATTGATGACTATTTGAGATGTTTTGTCTTGTTGTTACATGACTTGTTTTGATTCTTTGACTGATAAAATTGTGTGCGTAGATAGTGTATGACATGAACTAATACCCTAAACTATGATATGCAACTTGTGTGATAGTGATTGTCAATGAACCCTATTGGACTAACCTAGAGTGGTCTCGGGAGCTCATCAATTGATTAGCCTTGCCTACATTGTACATGCAGAGACCCCATAGTTCGATATGACCAATGACTTTGAATATACAAAGAGTCATGATTTAAATGTGTGTGATACATGACAAACCTAGAATGATAGACCTATTACCTCAGGGGCACATCGATTGATGGCCTTTCCTATGTCCTAGTTGTAGAGGCAATGTAGTTCGACTATGACTAACTGAATGTGATTGAATTGACTCTATTTTTGGTATTTTTTGACATTTTTGGATTTTTTTGGATTTTTGAAGTTTTCTAATGTTTTTAGGATTTTTCAAGACATTTTACAATGGTGGTGACAAATGCAAGTAAATGATGCCTACACACAAGAATCCAAGGACAACCATGATCTTGCTCCTAGTCTAGCTAAAAACCAATTACCAAGTGATGATGATGACAATGTTGTTTGACATGGGAAGGACACATCCCAAAACAATGTGAGGATGACAATAATGTGACTTAAAGATCCAAGGAATGTTTTGGATGATGCATTAGGTTACCATATTGTTGCATTTGGAATGACTTGATGAGGACTGGATGGGATGATGAGGGATTTTTAGAACATAGACAAGGAAAACCAAGATGGATGATAGGTATAAAAGGATAATGGATGGCTTGGACTAGAGAATTATCATATGGTCTCGAAGGACGATGTTGCATAGTAAAAAGGAGGCTATGAAGGTATGACCAAAAGATAGACATGTCAAAAAATTTTCCAAAGCATGACATTTTTTTGTATTGTAGTCCTTATCAAGATCAAAGTCGGTGGGAAAATGGATGGAAAGTGATAGGGTTTAGATGGATAGATGGAAATTTCATAGGAAATTTCATGTGAAGGGCATGGGAGATGAGACGACTTGCCCCCAAGTGTAATGATCCACATAGGTAATTTATTCTACACATGATGCCTGTTTGCCAAGTTTTCATCATGGTACTTATCCAAAGCACCTCTTTGCCAGGTTTTCACCATTGGACAAATTTTTTTCTCTTTACTTTTTTTTTCATTTTATTTTATTTTTGGGGTGTCACCATGATGCCTGTTTGCCAAGTTTTCATCAAGGTAACAATTTTTTCAAGATTTTCTCGATACTTTAGATGATCACTAACTATGTTGAATCCATTGATGGCGCTGATGTAGAGACTGGAGCCATGATATGCCAATAATGACATTTATGAAGTAGTTGTCTTGTTAGGATCATAGCACTTGCATATAACTGATCAATGTCATTGTGACCCTTGTTGATACTAGAGTTGGCCTTATCAAAATACACACATAGCGATAGAGTGCCATTGAGTCCTTACAATAAAGAGTTGTTGCCAAGATGAGATGGATTTGTGACATGGGATTTTTGGACTTTAGACGAGATGTTGGATTATGACGGATGATGGTAGATGTGGGGGGATTGTTTAGAAGTTTAGATGAATCACTTTTTATTTTGCAAACTTGGGATGTTGGATGGCGGAGTTTGGAATTTTGATTGGGATAGCGTTTGGAACCAACACTTTTATATGCCTTGCTTGATGACCATTTTGAAGGAGGTGGAAATTTATTATATGTGGGAGTCCTCTTTTCTTGTGGCTCCACATTTTGATTGAATTTTGGATTTGAAATATTTTCTTTGCTTGATCCATTTGTCTTTAGGATCCATTTTAACTTCATTTGTCCACTCAAATTTTTGATTGCTTTGATGGTCTTTTACATTTGATTTTGAACTTTGGATTTGTAATAATTTTTTTCTTTTTGGTTGTTCCAGATGGAAGGTTTATTCATGTTGGAATGATGGTTTATGGTGTGGATGGAAGAAGTGTTGGCAGAAATCTTATGGTAAGAACTACTCATAGCCCCCATTTTGATGTTTATATTAGATAAGATTTCCCCCAATATGGAGGAGGTACCATAACATCATTAGATTCTCTAATTGATAAATAACAAGACCTTGATGTCTAGGATTTTCTCGAAGTTATACTGGTTCTCGAATTACTTGCTCATGTAGGCCTAGTCCTTTTCCTTGATACTGCATGTTCTGATAGATTCTGTTTGCAATGGGGTATTTTTTGTTTCGAAAACAAGATGTTAGCCCATCATTGTGTATGTAGACACTGTTACTTGGAATCTTCTCTTCTACAAGAAATCTTGCTCTGACAAATATAGATGATCCTATCTGATAAGATTTTGTAGCTTCATTAACATGTTGGATATATTTTTGATTAACATCTTTGGTTTGATTTTGTGAAACTTTAGATTCTGACTATTCTTCAAAAGATTTTGGTGCTTCCATGTCGATGTAGAAACTGTCCTTATGGTCATTATCATGGAGTCTAGTGAATTTAGTTATAGCTTGATCATTTGAAAATATGTCTAGTGTAGAAGACTCTCGTTCTAGAGGAAGATCATCTATGTTTCCAAAGGAGGCAAGCGTTTCATTTTGGGAAATGGCGGTGTTCAAAGTTTGGGAAGGATCAACCTTAAATATTTGATCATGAATGGCATAAAGGTTGATAAGTGGATCATTTTGGATTTCTTGATCAATGGTAGTGTCTTGATCAAAGATAGGTTTGTCTTGGATAACTTGATTGGGAATGAAATATTGATCAATGATAAATGTATTTTGGCTGCCATGATTATCTAGAAGGAATTCTTGGATAGACCTAAAGATAGGGTCATGGGATGGAATTTGTTGATCTTGACATGAAGGTGAAGCCATGATGTCATGCTTTGAACTTTATTTTTGACATGTATCCTCAATTGTAGGCAATGTAATGTGATTTTGGAGACCATGAATAAATGCATTATCATGACTAAATGTATGTTGGGATGGAGTGAGTAGGAATGGACTAGTGGATGATGGACTAGGATGGGATGTGGAGGCTTTGAATGGGTTGAGGGATGATGGACTAGGATAGGGTGTGGAGGCTTGGAATAGACTAGTGGGAGGTTAGTTTTCCTTGTCAAGGTTAAGGTAAGGGTGATTAATGGATGTTTGTTGTGGATTAATGACATGGATTGTGCTAAGAGACTCTTGATAATGAGGGTAGATGGATGGAAGACTAGAGTTTATGGGTTGTTGATAAGAGGGATATGTGGGTAGTTGATCATGGGTTGAAGTTGATTGGGATTTGGATTGGATAAATTTATTTTGAAGTCTATGGCTTGTTGGTATTGGCCCATGCAGAGTAATTGGTATTCAACCTAACTAGTAATCATATCAAGGTGAATGAAAGACATGGTGGTGGATGGTAATACAAATGATATGGAATTATGTCTATGTTTTTGGATTTTTTGACAATAACGGATGTTGCTAAAATGATTTCTAAAATGACATATACTAAGATGACATATGATAGGACAAACAATATGAAAAATTTTGAGTAGAATATGATGGTAAATAATTCTAAAATGGGTATAACCTACCACCTATGGAAGAAATGCATGCAATGATTTGCATTTGACCAAGGAACCTGATTGTAGGACAAGGACAATTGACAAGGTGAATTTTCCAAACTAGATTGTTGAGCTGAAAAGATTCACTAAACGACTAAAGTGACTAGGTTCAATGATTGTGACAAATCGGAACATGAGCGTATCCAATGACGAGGAAAGTTATCTATTTCTGCGATATGCAATTTCCTAGGAAGTATTTATATGCATGCAACTTAGGAGGACTATGACTAAGATGTTGACTGTGACTAAGACATATATGAAACCTAATGATGCAAGGTTTTGAGCAAAATTTATCAGTTTCTGTCCAAGGTTGATCTTAAGAACCAAAAGAAAAAATGACAGTGATGTTTCAGACTCAAATTTGTAGTTTACAGGGTTTTCTATTGACAGTCAAATGTAGTTCACCTATCAGATGTGGTTATAAATTTGACAGATGTAGTTTACCAATATGCATGTGCTGATTTGATTAAATTCTCATTTCAGACACTGACAAAGTTTGGAATTTTTGACAAATTCAGTTTACTTTGTGACAGATGCAGTTTTTTAATATGCATGCGGTTTTCTGAAAGATGCGGTGTTTTCTATGACAAATGTGGTTTTGAAATACGCATGCGGTTCTAAATATGGAATCTATAAACCTTAATTTTTTGACAAACACTTGTGGCTTGAAAATTGATAGATGCGGCTTGCATGCACACATGTGACAGTTGCGGCTAGTAATATCCAAACTGGAAAATGAATTTTTTTGGTAGACACATGTGGTGTTTCCCCTAACAGATACGACTCACTAAGACAAATGCGGTGTTAAAACTAGCAGTTGCGACTTTGTTTTTGACAATTGAAAATTTTCCCAAAATTTTGTTTTGACTGACTCCGTTTTGATCAAGATTTTTGTGAATACAATAGAAAACAAACATAGTAATCAATGTATTTTCAGTTTTTTGATGATAGAATTGTTAAGACTCGAAAAAAATTTACAACCTAGGCTTTTTGAACAATACTTGTTGAGTTCTTACTTGGATTTCTCTAGCTACACATATTTATGGTGGATGACTAGTAGCTTGACCCCACTAGCTCCCCTCCACGATACTCACTTATACAAGGTAGCCAAGCTAATGTACCCATGAAACTCCCATGGAATACATCTCATCTCCACACATAAATCGTAAGAATGTAAAACGGCTTCACAGGGCCGACCCTGCTATGCCAACAAGTAGGTAGGATTTTGGTAAAGCTACAACAAGGTGTTTAATAAGGGTATTCCATTTGTGGGGCACTATCCAATGTTGGAAAGAGTCCATTTCTGTCCATCTCGTAGAAATAGTGTGCATGATTCTTGGGTTCCTCCAAGAATCGACTTTTATATACCGGTTGGAAGTCGTTTGGCATCTAGCATGCTACCGGTCTGAGTCATCTTGGGGCGAGTACATTTTCCAACCAAGACAGGCCCAAGTTCTAGAGTTGGTAACCGTTTCTCTTGCACCCAAGATCACAAGAATGTGCAAGGGGAGAGGATACTTCGGTGTACCAAATCATAAGGGTGACAAATATGTTCTTTTGCACCAAACAAAGATGACAGTGATTATTTTTATTTCAAACGATAGTTATCTATCTACCAGACAAAAAGCATGCTAAATAAATAAAGACAAAGACATTAGGTCCTGCATGAAAATTAATCATTAGTTCATTGTTCTTGTCTTCGGCTTTCATCCTACAAAAAATATTGTATTTGGTTTTTATTATCTTCTATGCTTCATCCCACAAACACTACGTTATCTCCCTAAGCACAACTGCAAACAAAACAATAACGAAAACAAAACAAGACAAAAAGGACAATGATTAGAGATGAAAGATGGAATGTGTGAACCTAGAGCTTATTTAGCTCCAATTTTTTTGTCCACTTGATCCAATGTGTGCTTTGAAGTTTTTTTTTTTTTTTCTGCACATTCACAAACCCAACAAAGACAAAACCCTAATAGCTAGTCAAGACAAATTTCATTTTTGGAAAAAATTTTGATAGTAAAAATAAAACTACAGAGAACAGACCCACACTAAAATTTCAAGAGATTTCCAAAAATGTAAATAAATCTGAAAGATTATCTGTTTTGCACCTGAAATTATTTTTTTATGAAAAATAATTAAAAATTCAAAACACATCCAAAAAATATCATTTTTTCACTAAAGGTTCTTGACATAATTTTAAATCTGCAAAAAAAAAATTGTGAATAGATCTGCAACCGTTTGTGAGATTCAAGCAAACATTTGTGAAACCTTAATTTTCAAAGATCTATTGTTTGAATAATAATATTTTATCCAAATTTAAAACCTAAAGAATAGACCCATATTTAAATTCAAATCTCTTTCCAAAAATCTAAACATATCCAAAACATTTGACTATTTTCTCTCCAAATTGATATTTTATGAAAAATAACAAAAACATTATAAAAAATTCAAAACATCACCAAAAAAATTGTTTTTTTTCATGAAAGCTCTTGATAATGTTGTTTACTTGCAAAAAAAAATTTGTGAAAAAATTTGTTGCCGTTTGAAAGTTATGGTTGAATATGTCGGGTTCACCAAATGTAACATAGACTAAAATCAGGCTGCAACGTCTTATACGACACGTGTCTTTTCTGAAACTAGGCTTTGTCATGCCTTATACAAATAGTCACCTTGTCAAAACCAGACTCAACGTCTTATTGTGGTATGTTTCATCCCTCACATTACGCTATGTCAAACATCAAACAATCCCACAAGATCATGTTTTGGTGAATACATTTATTTGGCTTTATGACTTTATATCTTATTTTGTCTTATCTTTTTATCGATTTGTCCAAGATCCTGTAACTAGCTTTCTCAAGGATGTCCCTTGAAGGATTTGGAGAAGCAATGATGTCTCAGGACTCTTTTTCTTTGGCTGTTGTCTATCAACTGTCTATTTAAACATTGGTTTTTGAGTCATGTTACTAGTTTCCTCAAAGATGTCCCATCAAGGATTTAGAGGAGCAATGACATCTCATGACCCATCTTTTATTTGTTTGTTGTCTTTGGTTTGTCTCAACAAAATGACTGGGGCATCTTGTCCTTATTCTGAGACACTCCTTGTCTACGAGTGTCTATTTTTCACAGGTGGATAACTTTGTACACTATGGTCTATCTAATATCATAGTGTGTACTATCCATCTATGTCATGTCCCGCCCAATGATGATAACAAGAAAGCATAGCGTATTTGGAAATATATCGAAGATTATATCTTTTTCTCAATCGATCAACCTTCATTATATCATTTTCTCAATCAATCAACCTTAATTATTTCTTACTAACATTTTGAATTCATTTTCATTCTAACATTTCTCTTCTTTGACATTAAGATAAAGTCTTGTGACACAATGAAAACATTAGATCATTTGCATTAGCATACATCCGATAAGCATTCCACATAGTTGCATTAAATTTAAATCATATAGATAGTACTATTCATCTTCATTACATACATTCAAAATCATTACATAATAGCCATTGTATCATCATAACATACATAATATAAAAATTGCATGTAAATATCACCATAGCATATAAATAAGCATCATATAGATCATTCCATCAATTATCATAAGTAAATTAAGACATCCATAACATCATTATTAAATGTGTAACTCATAAACATATAGAAACATTCATTCATAACACATATACATACATCATTTAGGAAACATAATCATCTAGAAATAAAGCATCATCCATAACATAGAACTGCATATCATATAGAAGCCACCAAAATCATATATATATATCACTCACAAGTAGTGTGTCATAGTACAATGTCTTAATATAACCATAAATAAAACATGAGCTCACAGGCTCTCTGATGAAAAAAAATGTCTACATATGTAACCCTGTCATCATGTCTTGCTACCAATGTTGTCACCTGGTGATGGTGGTGGGAAAAGACTCGAAGGTTCTCTCTGCGAGGTGGAAGGCCTCTCATATGGACCTACCCTCAAAGGTCCTACCACCCCCTCAATACTTTGTGTCCTCTAACTCCTAGTATGGCTCCTACTCTGACTGCACACCTCTGAAAATGTAGGAGCTCGTCTCTCTGCTAGCACTATGGCCTCATAAAGATCCTTGTAATAAGTGGCTCTCTCCACTGATCTGACCAACTCTCAGACCATGCCATTAGATGAGGACCCACTACAAAGTATTCTAACCTCTATGAATTGCTGCTCTATCTCATGTCTCTGAGCTATTGCCTAGTCTCTCTCCATAAGTGCACTATCCCTCTCTGAACATGCATTGTCCCCCTCTACATATGCACTATCCCTCTCTATGTAGAAACTATCTCTCTCTAGCCTCATCGCATCAAAATATATCGTCATAAGTTTGAGTCTCTCCTCCAAAGCCTCACTATCACCATCCCTAGTAGAATCGTCAACCCGTCTCCCCTCTACCATCCAATCTCAGAGCTATGTCTCCTACTCCTCCATCGATGCATCCTCCTCCACATCATCCTATCTGTATCCTGCCAAAAAACCCAGAGGGTCTATAGCCATGTCCACATCTAAATCCTCTGCCACATCTTCTACTCCAACATCTACCTCTACACACTCCTCTACCACTACCTCCTCTACAACATGCTCACCCCCAGCGTGTACATCCACTCCCCCTCCAATGTACAATATCGGTACATCCTTAGCTACTGCCTCATGGATAGGTGATAGTGCACCTGCCCAACCCGCTTTCTATCCTCTTTGACCTCGCCTGCCACCTCTACCATCACCATCTCTCCCACCAACTCTCCCTACTCTAGCACCTCCACCTCTCTGCCATCCTCTAAGCCCTGTGCCTCATCTCTCTATAGGTGCTAGCTGATCTTGATCCATGTAAGGAATAGGTCGATGCTCTACCCACCATGCGTCATACATCGCTGTAGTACCTAGGTCTTCTAATCCATCTCTCCATCCCCACTGTACTAGTTGTAGTGCCTGTATCTCTGCCTTACTTGTAGCTATTGGTATCATAGGTCCCTAATACAGAACCTCTCTGGACAAATGAGCAAAATCTGCTCTACTCTGAGGCTCATCTTGAACCTTGCCGAACTGTCTTAGAACTCTATCTAGCAAATGACACTCAATGATATGTACACTAGAAACAGTCCTCACAATAAGGTATTGTATCTATCTGCAGAATGGAAAATGTATATGCTCATCCACCCACTCCTAATAATCCATGTAAGGTCTCCATGTGAACTGATAAATAATATCTAATGCATGTCACCAATATCTTGTGTCTCCAACATGTGTCTGAGTAATTTTTCCTATGTATCAAAACACATAAGCGTGTCTCTCCGATCTCTCTACGGTAACTAGAGGACAAAAAACAACTATCCTCTCCCAACCCTATACCATCAACAGTGTAGTCCCACAACTCAATGACTGTGCATCTCTGTAAGCAATTTCATGTAAATGAAAGTATAACATCCCGAGCAGACATGGACCCCATGCATGCCTCATCTCACTCTCTAACATACCAACCAACATAGCTCCCCATCCCACTGGAAATCTGTGACCCCGTCTATCTGGCAGAACTATCCCCCCAATCAATTTACATAAGATACAATCAATCTGCTTGTATCTATCTACTAATATTGGCCATCTAATCTCATAGCGCTCAATCCCAAGCCTACTAATGTCGTCTACCTGATAAAACCTTGCCAACTCGGTCAATCCTCGCTGGGTATCATACATGACCCACTCTCCTCTAATAGGAAGTCTCAAAATCTTATACACATCCTCTAATGTGACAATGGCCTCCCTAGTCGGTAAATGAAATGACGATGTCTTAGAATTCCATCACACATGCAATGCTGTCATCATAACCCTATTTGCCTGAATAGTGGGCATCAACAAATAGTGGCGTAGACCCAGTCTCCATAATAGCCAAATCTCTGCACTCGTCAACCGATCTCAAAGATCGAATGTGTTTGGTCATGACTCCTGCATATATATCAGATCTAAAACCACCTGCATTTAAATGATGATGTCAAAAAATTTCAAGTTTTCCTTGATAAAACTTTTCAAAAATTTTACCAGTCAAATGCGGCTCACTTTAACAAATGCGGTGCATTTTTTTAAATGCATTGCACAAAGCCTCACATGCAGTGCATATTACATATGTGTTACATTTTTCCCACACCCCTGTCAAAATACTACACATGCGGTTCACTAACCACATGCGGTGCATTTTTAACAAATGCATTGCAGTTTCCATAACCCACCTATCTACAACATATGCATTTCACAACTACCTATGCGGTTCATAACCCCACATGCGTCTATTCCTAATGCATATGCATTGCATAACTATAGATGCAATGCATTCTAATTCAAATGCAATCATTCCCTAAAATGCCTAACCTAGCCTAGACATGTTTTCGCAAATGCATTATTTCATAGTCAGATGTGGCGAATACGACGACATATGCGTCATTTACGATGCACCGCATTTGCTTAATCAATTTTCAAACACCTAAAACTACGTGCAAAAATAACTTTGACAAGTTTGTTTTCGAGTACATACCGGTGGTCCTATGTCAGTTGGCCTCCTGAATGTCTGGATCCGATAACCACAATGTGCAACATATGGAATGGGTGCCATTTTCGTCAACTAACCAGAGAAAATTTCCTCTTTTTTCTATTTCCTCCAGGTGCAAATGAATTAGGTTTAGCCCTAATTTCTATTTATACGTGGGTTTGAAATGGAATTTCTTCTAAGCTTCTCTATTGGCCGCTTAACCTTTCAACTTCAAACAACCCGTATTCCTCTGTATTAACTCCAAATTCATTTCCGTCAACTCCATAACATTTCTAACTATCAAATTGACCTCTTGGGAATATTTCCTGATTTTTTTTTAAACTTTCAAAAAAATTTCAATTTTCCCAAGGGGGCATACTGTAACCTGTTTCATGCTAGGGCACGATCGGGGCATATTTTCTTTGACACAATGCTATACCAACATTGTATCAAAGAGGGGAAAAATGTAGACACCGAAAAATGGTCTAGGCCTATGAGTACACATTCGACATAATTTTCTATAGTCCGTTGTTGTGATTAAATAATGTTTATTATTTAATTACCTTTCTAGCACATATTTCCTCTATTAATTAAATACCCCTTTTTAATTAATTCATTAATTCATTAATCTTTATTCAACTTCATTAATTAAATAAATCATATTTATTTAATTATGTTGTGAAATAATTAATTCTTCCCCCTTTATCTATAATTAAATATTTATTATTTAATTATTTATATTATCCTTTTCAAATAGTAAAATTAAATAAATTACTCTATTTATGTCACACTCTTTTGTCAATCAGTTATCTAGTCATTCACTCACCTTCTGACTCAAGGTCTACTTTTAGCTCTCTAGTTATCTCTGCGAGAGGACTCTCTATCACAAATAGTTAGTTAACTAGTTCTAACTCATATGCATGATGTGTCTATTAATTAAATATCTTTATTTAATTAATTAACTCATGTTTGCATTCAAATGCATTATTCTTCAACTTCTAACTTTATCTTTGACATTCAAAGTCTATTTCTTCTATTTTCGAAGACTCTTAACTGAAGATTAAACTATTGAACTTGTGTTCTAACTCACATTCTATCTGAGGCAAAACTCACATCACATGGCATTCATCAATCTCATCAGTCGATCTCTCTTTCAATCTATGTTGATCGTTTGAAAACCCAAAATCTATAAAATGGCCTATCATTATCAATATTCCTCCTCCCGAAATCATTACTCCCAAAATCATTACTCCTGAAATCATACACTTTTGAGAAGAGACAAATCTTCACTATTTTCCTTAGACACTCGACAAAGTTATGCTTGCATTCAAACACTAAAATCTGAGGGCAAGAATACTAAAAAGGAAAAATGGAGAAGAACAATCAAGATAATTCAAAGGGGTGAACGCATATTCGTTGAGAGCTTTCCATGAATTTTTTTAGATTAATCATGTTGTTTACTTATTTATTCTTGGTTTTTTTATTTAGATTAGGATTGATATTTGTGATCTTGTGCAGCAATAGCATTCATCCAATTCAAAACTCTGAGTTACACTTACCGTACAAGTATCTATACTCCCATTGGTGCCACTCCATATTCCCTAGTATTCGGATCTGAAGCTATCTTACCTATTGAGGTTGAAATTCCTTCCTTGAGGGTTTCCTTGAAGGGTCACATTGATGATGAAGAATACCTTGTATCTAGGTTACAAGAGCTAGAATTACTAGATGAGCGAATACATAAAGCACTAGACGATTTGCAAGCATATCAGAATCGTCTTCATCGAAGCTATAATAGGAAAGTTCTAAATACACTTTGACATTGGTGACCTGGTTTTAATGGAGAATCCTAAGAATCAAGTTGAATGAGATAAACTAGGAAAGTTTTAACCTATCTGGTTAGGGCCTTATATTGTCATAGAAGCCTTTGGATCAGGAGCATACCAACTCTCTACTCCTAAAGGAGAGACATTTTTGTCACCTATCAATAGTCTACATCTAAAGAGGTTCTATTCTTAGTTTCTAAGAATCCATGTCTTAATCTATAAAATACAAAAAAATGGTTACCTTGATGAAAACCTGGCAAACAGGCATCTATAACACCAAAAAAATTAATAAAATAAAAAAAATAAAGAGAAATAATCCGTCCACTAGTCAAAACCTCTTCGATGGCGCTATGGATAAGTACCATGGTGAAAAATTGGAAAATAGGTGGTATGTGTAGTCAAGCTTGCTCTCTCATCTGCCATCATTCCAATCAGAATTTTTTACCATCCATTCAACATGATACATGGTTGTCTTATCCATTGCTTGGAACGATTGACATCTAACATCTATTTTGTCATATTTCACACTCCATCTCACAAGTCTTATTCCTGATTGGGGGAAAATCCTTGTTCTATTCCATGACACCTTCCACAGAACATTACACCATAAAAAATGTCCTGAAAAATCCCAAAAACAGTAGAAAACCTCAAAAATCCTAAAAATAGTAGAAAGTTTCAAAAATCCAAAAAAATCAAAACATGTCAGAAAATCCCAAAAACAATGTCAATCATGTCAAGTCAATCCTGTCAAGTTAGTCATATTAAGTCAGTCATAGACATAGTCGAACTACGTTGCCTCTATGACTAGGACATAGGCAAGGCCATCAATCGATGCGCCCCTGAGGCATTAGGTTTGTCATGTATCACACACATTAAAATCATGACTCTTTGTACATTCAAAGTCATTGGTCGTGTCGAACTATGAGGTCTATACATGTACAATGTAGGGAAGGCTAATCAATTGATGAGCTCCCAAGACCACACTAGGTCAGTCCAATAGGGTTCATTCACATTTAATTCACTATCACACACAATGCATATCATTCCCTCAGATAAATGTCTTTAGCCGCATTAGGTTAGTACTTTAGGGTATCATATCAAGTCATACACTATTAATACACACACACACACACTATTAATCAGTCAAGGAATCAAAATAAGTCATGCATCAACACAACAACATCTCAAACAGTCATTAAGTCAATATCAAACACATTGTCAAAGCGATCAACTTATGTCTTGGCAAGATATGTCTTTCGTGTTAACAAACATCATCAAATAGTCATAGCCTCATGTAGCTTGTCACATCAATGTTATGAGGCTCCAACATCTTATACGACACGTGTCTTTCTAAAACTAGGCTTTTTCATGCCTTATACAGATAGTCACCAAGTTGAAACCAGACTCAACGTCTTATTGCGGTATGTGTCATCCCTCACATTATGCTATGTCAAAAATAAAACAATCAAACAATCCCACAAGATCAAGTTTTGGCAAATACATTTATTTGGCTTTATGACTTTATATCTTATTTTGTCTTATCTTTTTATCAATTTCTGAATTTAGTCTAGTTACGAGCTTTCTCAAGGATGTCTCAGGACTCTTTTTCTTAGGCTATTGTCAGTCAACTGTCTTTTTAACATTAGTTTTTGAGTCATGTTACTAGTTTCCTCAAGGATTTCCTATCAAGGATTTAGAGGAGCAATGACGTCTCATGACCTATCTTTTATTTGTCTGATGTCTGTGGTTTGTTAAGATGAAACGACTAGGGAATCTTGCTCTTAGTCTTAGTTAAGACACTCCTTGTCTATGACTATCTATTTTTCACAAATGGATGAATTTTTACACTATGGTCTATCTCATATCATAGTGTGTACTATCCATTTTTTTCATGTCCCGCCCAATGATGATAACAAGCAAAGCATAGCATACTTGGAAAAATATCGAAGATCATGTGTCTTTCAATCAATCAACCTTTGTTATTTCTTACTAACATTCTAAATTCATTTGTGCTAACATTTCTTCTCCGACATAATGATAAAGCCCTGTGACACAACAAACACATTAGATAATCTGCATACATTCCATAAACATGTCATATAGCTACAGTGCATTAACATCTTCATTACATATTTGCACAATCATTACATCATAGGCATTTCATCATAATACATAATGGAAACATTACACATGTTCATCTCACCATCACATATAAATAACATCATATCTATTCATTACATCCATTATCATAAGTAAATAACAACATCCATAACATCATAAAATGCATAACTCATAACATGTAGAAACATTCATTCATAACACATATACATACATCATCTAGGAAACATAATCATATAGAAGCAATGCATCAGCATAAAATATAACTACATATCATATAGAAGCCACCAAAATCATGTATATATCGCTCAAAATAATGTGTCATAGTACAATGTCATAATGTCTCCATAAATAAAACACAAGCTCATAGTCTCTCTGATCAAAATACAATGTCTACATATGTAACATATCAATGAGTCCCACTACCACTACTGTCACATGGTGAGGGTGGTGGGAAAAGCCTCGAAGGTGCTCTCTATGAGGTGGAAGGCCTCTCACACAGACCTACCCTCAGTGGTCTTACCACACCCTCTGTACTTTGTGTCCTAGCATGACTCTTGCCCTATGATCTCTAATTGCGAACCTCTAAAAAGCTAGGAACTCATCTCTCTGCTAGCACCACTGCCTCATATAAATCCCTATTATAGGTAGCTCTCTCAATTGATCTAACTAGCTCTTGTACCATGCCATCAGATCAAGACCCACTACAAAGGCATTTGACCTCTGTGAACTACTCCTCTATCTCTTTTCGTCGGGCTATCACCTGATCCCTCTCCATGAGTGCACTATCTCTCTCTGCCCGGATACTATATCTCTCTGTGCAGGCACTGTCTCTCTCTATCCTCATAGCATAAAAATCTATTGTCATCAGTCTGATTCTCTCCTCCAAAGCCTCCCTATCACCATCCCTAGGGGAATCATCCTCCCGTCTCCCCTCCACAATCCAATCCTTGAGCTCTCTCTCCTTCTCCTCCATTGGTGCCTCCTCCTCCAAATCATCCTCCCCATATCCTGCCAGAATACCTAGAGGGTCTATATCCATATCCATATCAACATCCTCTATGGCATCCTCTCCTCCAATATCTACATCGGCTCACTCCTCTACAACTGCCTCCTCGACAGCATGCTCATCTCTGCCTTGTATATTTGGTCCACCTCTGATGTCCAACATTGGTACATCCACTACTGCTGCCTCTCGGATAGGTGAAATTCCACCTACCCAACCCCCTCTCCATCCTCGCCTACCACCTATGCCATCATCCACTCTCCCTCCAACTCTACCAACTCTGGCACCTCCACCTCTCCACCGTCCTCTCAATCTTGTGCCTCATCTCTCCACTGGAATATAAAAAAGTGAAAAATGTTTACCAACCAAATGCGGCTTTTGGAGTCACAAATGCGGTGCGGGTTTAAAAATGGATGCAGTTCATGTTTGATAGTCGGTCATGGGTTGAATTTTTGATAGTCAGATGTGGTTCAAGGATTTTTGGATGCAGTGTGGAATGGCATATGTGTCGCTATTTAAAATCAAACTTAGGCACATTACTTGGAATATCCAACAAGGAACCCCTGGTTGCCATAGCATCTGCAGCCCTATTCTGAATATGTGGTATTTGTTGAAAGGATATATGATCAAAGTACTGCTTGAAACTGTCATCCATGCACTTATAAGGAAATAACCAATGTCGAACCTTCATCCGTAAGTCAACTAAGTACACCATCATCAAAGATACCCTATATAAATGTACCTTAGATAATGCCCTAATGAGATGTCTCGATGTTGAAGAAGCATATAACCTCTTTAGATGCAAACTATTGATAGGTGAGAAAAGTGGCTCTCCTTCAGGAGTAGAGATTTGGTATGCTCCTGATCCAAAGGCTTCTATGACAATATAAGGCCCTAACCAGATAGGTTAAAAATTTCCTGGGTTTTCTTGTTCAGCTTGATTCTTAGGATTCTCTATTAAAACCAATACTTTGATCATATTTCCTTTCAACAAATACCACGTATTCAGAACAGGGCTGCAGATGCTATGGCAATTGTGGGTTCCTTGCTCGGTAGCATGCTCATCTCCACCCTATATATCTACTCCACCTTTGATTTCCAACATCGATATGTCCGCTGCCTCTGCCTCTCGAATAGGTAAAAGTCCACCTACCTAACCCCCTCTCTGTTCTCTCCATCCTCACCTACCACCTCTGCTATTATCACCTCTCCCTCCAACTCTACCAACTCTGGCACCTCCACATCTCCGTCGTCCTCTCGGTCTTGTGCCTTGTCTCTCCATTGGTGCAAGAAAATCTAGATTGGTGTATGGAATAGCACAATGCTCTTCCTACCATGCATCATACACACCTGTCATACCTGGATTTGCTGCTCCATCTCTCCATCCCCACTGTACTGGATGTAAAGCCTATATCTCTGCCTCTGTAGTAGCTACTAGAATCATGGGTCCCCAATATGGAACCTATCTAGATGAATGAGCAAACTCTGATCTACCCCAAGGCTCATCCTAAACCTCACCAAACTGTCTCAAAACCCTATTTGGTAGGTGTCTCTCTATGATATGCACACTCAAAATAGTCCTCCCAATCAGGTACTGTGTCTGTTTGTAGAATGAAAAATGTATATCCTCATCCACCCACTCCTCATAATCCATGTATGGTCTCCATGTGAACTAATCTAGAATATCAAGTGCATGTCTCCAAAATCTAGTGTCTCCCACATGACTCTGAGTGATGTGCCCCGTGTATCAGAAAACATATGGGAATCTCTCTCGTCACTCTATAATAACTGGAGGATGAAACATAGCTATCCTCTCCCAAGCCAACACCATCAGAAGAGTGGTCCCACAACTCAGTGACTGAGTGAATCTGTATACAATATCATGTAAGTGAAAATATAACATCCCCAATAGACATGGACCCCAAGCATACCTCGTCTCTCACTCCAACATCCCCACCAACATCTCACCCTATCCAACAAGAAAACCATGACCCTATCGGTCTGGTAGAACTATCCCTCCTATCAATGTACATAATATACAATCAATCCTATCATATCTATCTGCCAATACTAGCCATCTGATCTCATAGTGCTCGATGTTGAGCCTACTGATATCGTTCGCCCGATAAAATCTCACAAGCTCGATCAATCCACGTTAAGTATCGTACATCACCCGCTCTCCCCTAATAAGTAGTCTCAACATCCTATACACATCCGCCAATGTGACAGTCGCCTCCCCAATCAGTAAATGAAATGACGATGTCTCAGAGTTCCACCGCTCACACAATGCAGTAAGCATCCCCCTGTTCGCCCGAATAGTGGGCATTGAAAGATGGTGACGTAGACCAAGTCTCCATAGAAGCCATATCTCTGCACTAGTCAGACGATCTCTCAGATCAAATGTGCCAGGACATGTCTCCCACATATATATGAGATCCAAAACAACTTGCATTTCAACCACGATGTCAATATTTTTAGATTTTTTCCTTAGAATTTTTTTTACGAAAATTTTACCAGCCAAATGCGGCTCATTGTAATAGATGCGGTGCATTTTAATAAATGCATTGCATAATGCCTCATTTGTGGTGCATATTAGATATGCGTTGCACATTTCACATACCCATTTCCAGCTACCACACATGCAGTGCATTTTACCAAATGCAATGCATTTTCTACAGCCTATCTACCTACTAAATATGCATTTCACAAATTCATATGTGGTTCACTCCCTTACATGTGTCTATTCCTAATGCAGATGTGTTGCATAACAACATATGCAGTGCATTATATTTCATATGTGTTTAATCCCTAAAATGTCTAGCCTAACTTTGAAGTGTTTTAACACATGCATCGTTTCATAGTCAAATGCGGCGATTACGATGGCATATGCATCATTCATGAATGAT
This sequence comes from Sequoiadendron giganteum, assembly GCA_007115665.2. Taxonomy (NCBI): domain Eukaryota; kingdom Viridiplantae; phylum Streptophyta; class Pinopsida; order Cupressales; family Cupressaceae; genus Sequoiadendron; species Sequoiadendron giganteum. The sequence goes on along the minus strand of CM021107.1, from coordinate 312,425,227 downwards.
CACATTTTCTTATACACTTTTAAACGCCTAACACTACGTGTAAAAATGAATTTCAAGAGTTCATTTTCGGGTACATACCGGTGGTCTTGCATTGGTTGGCCACCTGAATGTCCGGATCCGATATCCTTAATGCACAACATAGGGAATGGGTGCCATTTTCGTCTGCTAGTCAGAGAAAACTCTTCATTTTCCAAACTCTTCCGGGTGCAAATGAATTAGTTTTCAACCTAATTTCTATTTATAGATAGGGTTTGGGTGGCATTTCTTCAAGCCTTCTCTATTGGCCGCTTAGCCTTTCAACTTCAAATGACCTGTACATGTCTGTATCACCTCCAATTTTAATTCCATCAACTCCATAGCATTTCTAACTGCCAAATTGACTTATCGGGAACATTTCCTGGTTTTTTTGAAATTTTTCAAAAATTGTCAATTTTCCTGAGGGGGCATACCATAACCTATTTCATGCTGGGGCACAATCGGGGAATATTTTCTTTGACACAATGTCGAAACAACATTGTATCAAAGAGGGGAAAACTATAGACACCGAAAATTGGTCTAGGCCTCCGAGTACACATTCAACATAATTTTCTATAGTTTGTGGTTATGATTAAAAAATATTAATTATTTAATTACCTTTCTAACACATATTTCCTCTATTAATTAAATACCCCTTTTTAATTAATTCACTAATTCATTTATTCAACTTGATTAATTAAATAAATCATAATTATTTAATTATGTCACTAACTAATTAATTCTTCCTTCTTAATTAAATAATTTATTATTTAATTACCCCCTTTGTCATACTTCAATTATAATTAAATATCTTTATTTAATTATTCATTTAACCCCCTTTATCTATAATTAAATATTTATTTTTTAATTATTCATATTATCCTTTTCAACAGTCAAATTAAATAAATGATCTTTATTTATTTAATTAAATCTTTTCTTTTTGAATGTTGAATTAAATTAATATTTATTTATTTATGTCACATTCTTTTGTCAATCAATTATCTAATCATTCACTCACTTTATGACTCAAGATCTATTTTTAGTTCTATAGTTATCTCTAGATTTAACATTTGATTATCTCTGTGAAAGGACTCTCTGTCACAACTAGTCAATTAACTAGTTCCAACTCATATGCATGATCTGTTTTATTAATTAAATATCTTTATTTAATTAATTAACTAATGTTTTCTTTCGATTTCATTATTATTCAACTTCTAACTTTGTCTTTGACATTCAAAGTCTATTTCTTCTATTTTTTGAAGACTCTTAACTGAAGATTAAGATCTTGAACTCGTGTTCTAACTCACGTTCTAGCTTAATCTTTATCCTGCATTCTTTTTTGACTCATGTTCTAACTCACATTCTATCTGAGACATAAATCACATCACATGGCATTCATTAATCTTGTCCATCGATCTTTCTTTCAATCTGAGCCGATCGTTCGAAAAACCAAAATCTATAAAATGGCCTGTCATTATCATTATTCCTCCTCTCGAAATCATACACTTTTGAGAAGAAAATTATCTTCAATATTTTTCTTAGACACTCGACAAAGTTACTCTTGCATCAATATTGAGAAATATGAGGGCAAGAATATTGAAACAATGAAATGGAGAAGAGCAATCAAGATAATTCGAAGGAGTGGACATATCTTCAATGAGTGCTTTCCATTAATTTGTTTAGTTTTAGTATGTTTATTTCCTCATTCTTTGCTGTTTGATTTAGATTAATATTGGTTAGATTAAGATTAACATCGTTTATTCTAGTTTGCAGATACCTAATCCTGATTTTATTCTATGTTACAATAAGGACCAATTTCCATATTTTTCATTCATAAATTGCATTGAGTTTGAGTTCAAGAGTAGAATTGGTAGGTGTCTTATGGTTCTTATCACTGGAAGGATGAGTAATTCTAGAGAGTCCGTTAGGCTAGTCTAGAGTTCTAGGAGATTGATTTTTCTCGATTATGGGAAGAGTGCCTCAAAGGATGAGGTTGATACATAGGGAGATCCCGATACACCACAGAATAGAAGGGCACAAAATAAATTTAAGAAGTATGGTGTCAGGAGTAACTACTGCTTGAGGAACCAAACTATTTTAGAATAATTAGTCAAGTTCAAAGGGAAAGAGTTGGTGGACTATGAAAAGAAGACAAAGAAAAGGTGCAAGTATTGTCAGGCTTACCTAGGAGGACTTAATTCATCTGGTGAGGTTTCTAATAGCCCTCTAGACAATGAGGGTGATTATTATCCCCTCTCCTTGGTACCATCTGATGATTCCAATGAGGTGTTGGTGACGGTTCATCCAATTCCACCATAAGCAAGGCATGGGCTAGTATCATATGAGGTTAATGACTTAGAGTGATGAATTTTCCCCATTTTTATTTTTGATGACACCACGGCCCTTTTGTTAGGATTTTCCTATTCAACATTCATTTGATTTCTTATTTCTAGCATTGATGTAGAATTTTTTTGGGCTAGTGTATAGGAGAGGTGCTAGAATTCCTAGCGTTGGATTGTATGTAGGTTTTTCCTGGGGCTACTAGTGCAGAATCTTGTTTGGTCAACAAGGACAGGGATTCAATATTGTTCCTGCAATAGATTCTGCCTTTTGAAGAGTTGACGTGTCGACATGCAAGGGATGTAGAATATGGTATTTTACTCTTCCATTGTCCATAATGATTGTATGTAACTAACTAAGGACATCTCAAATTATGGTGCAAATGATCTTGAAATGAAATGAAATGTAATTGAGCCTAATGCTTGTTGCTCCCTTATTCTATAAAAGGGATTTTGGGGTTCATTATAGTCATCGGACTTTTAAGTCCTAATAGGGTTCTAGGGTAAATGCTAAGCTCAGGAAATGAATTTTGAATAGAATATGGATAAATAGGCTAGTAGATTGTCTTGGGAATGAATCCTGTATGTAACAATATTAAATCTATGTTATATAAACTATTGATATAGAAAAAAATCTTTGTCTAGAAACAAATACTCTCCTATGTATATTTCTCACAACTTATGAATGAAAATACTAATGGTGTGATCATTTATCTTCAACTGGTTCCATTTGAATGTGTGATTATGTTCTCAGCTTTAACTCAAAGAGTTTATTAAAATGCTTGAAGAGGGTATAGACTTTTGTAAGAAATGACTTAGGATAGGTAAGAAGTGAGTGTTTCTTTTAGGCATTACAAGTTTTCATAAAATGCAAAGAAATATGAAGATAGTTCACCTATCTCTAAAACTAAGTGGTTCATGTATTACAGATTCTTACAAATTTGACTTTGTTGCTCCAATCGATGAGACACTAGTCAGTTTATTAGGAAATATTGCATAAAGAATGAGTAAATAGCACACCTAACCATGAACTTAAAAGAAGAACATTATTCATTTAAAATCATTTTTCAAAGAATTGTGTGGGTTGGGAGTATCTTTGATTCATAGCAAGTAAGTAGTCACTCACTTAATAGATTTGCCAAATCTTCAGTGAGGTGGGTTTTATTTGCATTAACTAGGAGTCAATCTGTCTATAAATATGTTATTACGTGAATATATTTTATGAAGACATATTTGGGATTACCCTCCCTAGTTTAATAGAGCCAAAAGTGAAGGAGTAAGGATCATAAAATTCTAGGCTCATTATGTTTCCACTAACCTTATAGTTTCTTCATTATAAGAGCTGGCAACTTTTTAGAGAATTGTTGGGTTCTCCTAGAAAAATCACCAACATAAATAGCGATGCCACTGGGGAAAACTTTGAAATCTCCAGTTGTAGATTGTGAATCATAAAGTCAAGAATTTGGTGAATCTGAACATTTTATTCAGACATTGAATTATTCAGACCTGGAAATAAGTTTGTTGCAACAAAATTTCAAAGAATTTGTGTGACTCTATTGTGGGAAAAGACCCCGAAAGAAATTCATTTTTTATAGAACTTCATATTGCTTGAAGTTTAGTCCTCTGTGAAGAGAGGTGGCGACTCTATCTCAAGAACTTGATGAAGATGTGAAGAAAATTTTGTAGAAGCTATAACATTTTTAAGTATTCTCCATATTTTGGTTTTCAAAAACCATAAATATATATATGAAAACCATATTTGTAAGTCTTAAAAAATAAATTGATTCCCTATTAAGTGAAAATAAGCATTAAGAAAGGGAATAGTGAAAATTGGCTCACATAATTTTGTACTACTGGGCAGGTGCATGGAAATGGGTAGCCATTCCGTGGACACCCTTTAAAGAAAAAAGTTTTTGGACATAACACGAGCGCGTTATAACGCGTGTGCATTATCACGCGCTCGCGTTATGTCATCGGTTAAACTTAGGTAAGGTCTGGTGGATAAAAACTAAAAAGAGATAACGCAAGTGCATTATAATGCGCTCGCGTTATCGACTGTTAAAAGTAAAAAAAGAAATGAAAATCTCTCATTTGCATTTCGACTATTTTTTTTGTGCACTCGCGGCCAAAAACACCAAAATAGCATGCTCGCATTCGAGGAGAGGAATTTCTTCACCAAGTATCCAAATTTCTTTGCAACAATGGTGCCATGACGAGGAGGAGCTGTAAGAGGTAAGGATTCTATGCTTTTTATTTTGAAGTTCTTAGTTTTAGGTTGAATTTGATATCTATTTGTTTGAAATTTTAGGAGATGCAAATCAACCTGCAAACCCTCAAAATCCTCAATAGGAGGACCAACCAAATCCTCAAGATCAAAATCAACCTCCTCCACCAATCACTCAACCCCCTCTTGACACTCAACAAAATTTAATGACTAAAATTGAAAATAACAAAAAACAAATTGAGGATTTGATCAATAGGCTGAGTGATCCAAATGGTTCAACCACAGAAAGAATGACCCTAGCAAATTCCTTGAAATATATGTTAAAAAACGTAGATTCAATTAGCAAACAAATAATTGGATGGGAAGATAGGAGGCAGGCGGCTAGGGAGTATTATACAAATAAACTATCATACAAGGATGTGAAAGATTTAAAAATAACAAAAGGTGATTTGTTTTCATTATTCACTGACCCACACACAAATCAAAATTTTACCCTCAATGCAAAGAGGTTTCCTATCCATTGGTGCCACCACCAACAAATGAAGGAGCGATTTTATGATAGGTGGTACATGGTCTTCGATTACCCACCATGCAACAATTGCGAGGTCCCGCAATATTTCTTTAGGAAACTATACAGTGAGTTCATATTGAACAAAATCCCAAATTATTTTGATATGACGGATTTCCAGGGGAGAGGTGGGGGGTCAGCTCAAGATAGACCTGGTGCACAGCCGGATCCTACGCAGCAAGGTAGACGAGCTCTTGCTAGGCCGCCTCATAAGCACATTGTTATGCCTTCCGTCGTGAAGGAAAGTGCTGATGTAGAGACATTGTAGGCAATTAGCACTTTGACCCAGAGTGTCATCCATCATACTAGCCCTATTCTATAGCGCCATCTAGGGGAGTCTTCTAGTGGTGGTCTTCGAACACATGTGTGTCAATCTTGTGGAGCTACTTGTTCACATGACCCCACCGACCCTCAGGAGACTGGTACGCAGGATCCGTCTAGAGCTATGGAGATGGAGAGGGCAGCTGACATTTTGCATGAGGCATATGGCATTGATAGTCAAGTAAAAGTTATTGCATGTTCTCATTGAATTTAATTTATTAAATTTTGATTTTGAAATGCAAGATTAACTAAAAATGTTTTATGATTTTAATAAAATTGCAAGGTCATAGTGTTGAGACTAGATACACCGGCCCCCCACCAACCTATTGCTAGGGTATGTAACTAGTAAACAATTATAAGTTTATTGCATATTAATGGAATTGTTTTACGAATGGTAATTTAATATGCAATTTTGGATGTTGAACAGACTAATATTGGAGGTTTTGATGGAACACTTCCTAGTGGTAGTGGATTTACTCAAACCTTCACGCAGGTAATAGAATAAAGAGTTTAACTAATGAATCAAGTACTTAATAGATTTGTGTAGTTTATACATGCACATCGTTGATTATGTTGAATAATTTGTTGTTTTATTTTCAGTTGTTGCGAGACGATACACCTCTGAATGTGACAAGGGAAATGGATATTGGTGTGACATCTGCTATACAATCCTTGATGGCTCTGACAGAAGAGGTATGAGGCAAATTAGTAAATTTTAATTTACATTTATTGTTATAGATGTTAGTTAGTCAGAAATCAAACCATTATTGATTCACGTAGTTTTTTGTCTATTTGTATGGTTTATATAGGGCTTGAGCATGCCTAAGCATGGGCGTGAGGATATTTCCCTTGTGGAGAGAGATCGTGAGATGGCTGTAAGTGATTATTTTGTCAAATATATCATTTTTTATAATGTAATTTCTATATATTCATGTCTTTACTTCTTATTGTAACAGTTAAAACTTCACCATGAACTAAACCCTAGGAGGAGTAGTAGGAGCACTCCACGAGTGCAGCAAAAATGAGTGACAGACCTATCACCATCCGAGCGAAAAGGAAAGGGAAAGATTTTATTTCCTGGGCATGGAGAGCAATGACTTTTGATTCCATAGTCTTTTATTGTATGCTTGCATGGCAATTTTGTACATATTTTTTATTGGACATATTTGACATTGTATGCCTAGATGGCATTCTCGTAAGCCTATGTGGCTATTTTGTACATATATTTCATACTTATATCGACATATATTTATGTATGCCTACATGGCTATTTGGTTAATACAAATATCTTTTTTCAATGCTTGTCCATATTTGCATTCTAAATTGATGGTTCAATAGATATGAGTTACGTATATTCAAGTGTATACTTTACAACTTACATGTATACTTTGTGACTTACGTGCATTCGAGTGTGTACTTTGTGGCTTACATGTTTTCATGCATATACCTTGTATTCGTGCATATACTATGTTTTAATTTGTGTATACTATGTATTCGTTTGTATACTTTTTGAGGCTTACGTGTTTATGAGTACTTGTAGTTCCCTTATTGACATGTACATGTTTGACTTATTCACATGTATAATTATTAATTGGTTATCCATAGCATTGATCTATGTCATCCTCAATGCATGATCCTTGAGATGGAGTAAGTACACCCTCAAGGTCAAAAGGAGTTTCACATGCATTCTTCGTAGGCTCATTTTGGTAGTGAAACCAAAAACCTCTTGCATCATTGAAATGAAAAAAAAATTCCTTTATAGTAGGTCTGAAGCCATTATCATTCTCCATTAGTTCTTCATGTATCCACTTCCCATTAATGGTTGTCTCATGACCTTCATGAAACCAAGTACTTATCTCATTTGTGATAGAAGAAATGTATGAAGATTTGTCTTCCTCCTTATGAACCATTCATTATCATGAGAGATGGGTTCTTGTGAACCAATACTGATGAATCATGGGTCAATGAGTTTGACTTGTAAAACTACACAATTGAATCCTGATAGCAATATCACAATATTTATATATCTAAATACTTCCATTGAATCCTGAATACCGCCATCTTATCCACACAAGATTTTGGAAGATGCTTCCCACCCTTCTCTTAGTGGTTGTTCTCATTGCACCTTCTACTTAGCTTCATCTTGGTGTAGACAATACGAAGACCCCAACTTGAGATCTTCACACATGCAAGAACAACTACGTCCTTCCTGCAGCTTGGATGGATCAACTTGCAACCAAGAACCCATGCTACTTCCTGGTGTAGATTGCCTTCTACATGCTCAAAACCTTCTGCCTCTGATACCATTCTGATGCAGAGGACACAACACAAGACAGTGGCTCATCCACCCTTCTCACTCCTTAACCTACTAATCACTATTGATCACTACTAATCAAGACATGTTATTAAGCCTCTAATTCTATCCGCCACCTTTCCGCTATTCAAAGCCTGAGTCACACATTGCTCAGACACAATGGTCGAGCGATGTAATGGTTTCTTTGAAAACCATTATACATTTAAAACCATACAAGAATTTCACACTCAGTTATATTACGTATATTCCCTATCAACTGAAACCATTTTTCCCATTCCATTCGGGACTATCATAAAGAAACTTGAAAACAAGACATCCATGACATTCAAAACAATAGTGAATCCTTCAAAACTAATCTGCATTCACAATCTGCAAAACAATAAACCAAGAAAGATAGAGAGAACGACACGACAGGAAATGGAAACTCCTCTTTAACAAATTCTAGATATTAACACTTCAAAAAAATACATGCTTTAAATTAGCTAAAGAGCCCGATTTCTTCTCCCTCTTGTTTACTCTCTTTTTTGTTTTCCCGTAGTTGCACTCTCTATTTCCTCTATCTCCCTGTATTCGGTTACATGTTGTCTCTTTATAGAGATTCTAGGGTAGTTAGACAAATTGTTCATCTACCCGATATTCCCATTCGGTTACAACTGTCATTTAATCCTTTTGATGAATATATCATTGCAATTTTAAACACTTAACCATTTATTAACATGGTCCCACAAAATTCTAAATGACTAAAACATTACAAAATTATGAAGCTTGTCATAAATTTCAAGAGTCAAGGTGTCCCCGCACTAGTATCCTAGTTGTCCCTTTGTTGATTTATCTCCTCACTGATCCATCTTATTGGATTCTTTCACCTTTTACCCATCGCTTTCTTGAAAAACTCAATTTTAGGCCTTCTAGCCTTCAGCCCTAATTTGGCCTCCTAGAACCCGTTTTCTTGAATTTTCTCACAATCAGTCTTAACAACTCCCAAATGTTTTTGTAAATTCTTTCTTTTGATCATCAAGGCTCCAATATTTACAAAGCCTTAGGTCCTACAAGTTTTCGTACATATGATTGTCCTCAAATCCTCTATTATCAAGGGTTCCTATGGTTTTTGGCTCTTTTTCCTTCTTTGAGGGCTTCAACGACCTCCTCAGCTCTCCTCCTGGCACACACATGACTGAGATACATGTTCCTACACTTTGATGCTCTTTATTGGCACAAACCAATCCATTTAGCAACTCTCCTTGCGGCTGTCCTCTCCAAGCTACTAGCCAAAATGCACTTGCACTCGCCTAGTGCTTCATGATTTCATCACCTCCCTACAAAACAAGACCCCTTAACCTATATGTACACTATTTACATAGTCCCCAACTTTATTCCAAGTGGCCATGAGAGGAAAGCCACGGGAAGTCAAGTGGGACTCATTATTCATAAAACTAGCCTGAACCGGCAATGAGACCAAGAAAACCAAAAACTTGCAAAAAGAGAACCAGTCAGTCTAGATGACTAATCTAATGCTACACAAGATAATTAAGTGACACAAATGGAAGACTTAAAGCATTATATAATTCCCTTCAATCCATTCTTGACTGGATGAAGGCTCAAACACAGAAATTCAATGAAAACTTGCTCTCTTCCAATCACAAAAATGTACTCTCCAAGTCTCAATTCGCAAAAACAATCCTCCAACCCAGGTATTAGGGTTTTTCTAACCTTATATACATTTCTCCCACATTCTAGGACCCTTCGGTCCGGCTTAGAGCATCATTAATGTCATTTTCCAAATTTTAGGAAAAATAGCCAAGGCAACATTGCTCAAAATGCTCACAGTGTCCAAGACTTACCCAAACCGCAAGCCCCTAACAAACCTATTTCCAATTCACTCATCAAAAACACTCTTGGGACTTTATATCATAGTCCTTATTCCCTCTTTCATCCTAATCTGATAGTAGCCACTTTTCAAATCAATCTTGGAGTAGTACCTAGCACCCCCCTAAACAGTCCATTAAGTCTTCTATCCTAGGAATAGGAAACCTATATCTAATGGTTATCCTATTTATGGCCCTAGAATCAGTACACATTCTCCACTTATCTACCTTCTTAGGTGCCAACACCACTGGAACAACACATGGACTTATGCTTTTCTTGATCAACGCTTGGTCCAAAAGTTCTTGAACTTTCCTTGCTATCTCCTTATTCTGCTCTAGTGTCATTTTGTATGCAGCCTTGTTAGGCAATGTTGCTCTTGGTACAAAGTCAATTTGATGACTGATTGCCCTCTTAGGTGGTAGTGTAGCTGGTGTGCCTTCACAAATGATATCCTTGAACTGATCCAACAGTTGCTTCACCTCTACTATCATAGGTAGCCGACTAGGTGACTCCTCCTCCTTTGGATTCAACATGATTGCATAGACAACTCCTTCTTCCTCCTTCATGTCTCTTAGGAATTCCTTTCCACTCATCAAAAGTACACTGGTTTCTGCCTTTTCCACTATCCTTCTTAGGGAAAAAGCTTCATGGTTAAGCGCTTGAGCTGGAGTATACTGGAATGGGTGACCTCCCGGGAAGGCCTAGTGCCTCACCTCTGTGAGCATCACTTAGATGCAATGATTGCTAAGTGGGCCATACAATATCATTTCAAATTTGTTTCTTTAAACAACTTACAAATTTGCAACTTAAGACTCCTCCAACCTAAGGGATCGATCTGGTGGAACATAGCTCAAAGCGATTCCATGTGTTTCAGTGCAAAAGAGGACCATGAATAGTGTAAACATACCTATTTGGATGTGTTGGAATGGTCCACTTGGTCACACAAGTTGCAGAACAAAATTTGCACCACTCTGCAACTTTGCACTGCTTGCATTTGATGTATTTTCCATCAAGTGAAAATCTGCCACCACTAGAAAACCACTCTGAGATAGCCAAAACTGATAGAGGTTTTTGTAGATAGGCTCAATGCAATCCTATAAGATTAGACGAGAAGTTTCTAAGCATCATGGTATCCATGTAATAGCATGCTGAAGTTTGCAGCTATTTTGCACTTTGGACCCTTAAGGGATCGATCCGGTGGAACATAGCTCAGAGCGATTCCATGTGTTTGGGTGTGAAAGAGGACCATGCCTACCATAAAAATACCTATTCAGATGTGTTGGAATAGTCTACTTGCTCACACGAGTTGCAGAGCGAAAGTTGCACCACTTTGCAACTTTGCACAGCTTGAATTTGACACGTTTTCCATCAAGTGAAAATATGCCGCCACTAGAAAACCACTCCAAGATAGCCAAAATCGAGAGAGGTTTTTCTAGAGGGGTCCAATGCCTTTCTGTAGGATTAGATGAGAAGTTTCTAAGCATCATGGTATCCAAGTAATAGCATGCTGAAGTTTGTAGCTATTTTGCACTTTGGACCCTTAAAGGATCGATCCATTGGAACATAGCTCAAAGCGATTCCACGTGTTTCGGTGCAAAAGAGGACAATGCCTACCATAAAAATACCTATTCAGACATGTTGGAATAGTCCACTTGCTCACACGAGTTGCAGAGCAAAAGTTGCACCACTTTGCAACTTTGCACAACTTGAATTTGACACGTTTTCCATCAAGTGAAAATCCGCCGCCACAAGAAAACAACTCCAAGATGGCCAAAATCAAGAGAGGTTTTTTGAGAGGGGTCCAACACATTTCTATAGGATTAGATGAGAAGTTTCTAAGCATCATGGTATCCAAGTAATAGCATGCTGAAGTTTGCAGCTATTTTGCACTTTGGACCCTTAAGGGATCGATCTGGTGGAACATAGCTCAGAGCGATTCCACGTGTTTCGGTGCAAAAGAGGACCATGCCTACCATAAAAATAACTATTCAGATGTGTTGGAATAGTCCGCTTGCTCACACAAGTTGCAGAGCGAAAGTTGCACCACTTTGCAACTTTGCACAGCTTGAATTTGACACGTTTTCCATCAAGTGAAAATCTGCCGCCACGAGAAAACCACTCCAAGATAGCCAAAATCAAGAGAGGTTTTTCTAGAGGGGTCCAACGCCTTTCTGTAGGATCAGATGAGAAGTTTCTCAGCATCATGGTATCCAAGTAATAGCATGCTAAAGTTTGCAGCTATTTTGCACTTTGGACCCTTAAGGGATCGATCCGGTGGAACATAGCTTGGAGCGATTCCATGTGTTTCGGTATGAAAGAGAACCATGCCTACCATAAAAATACCTATTCAGATGTGTTGGAATAGTCCACTTGCTCACAAGAGTTGCAGAGCAAAAGTTGCACCACTTTGCAACTTTGCACAGCTTGAATTTGACATGTTTTCCATCAAGTGAAAATCCACTGCCACGAGAAAACCACTCCAAGATAGCCAAAATCGAGAGAGGTTTTTCTAGAGGGGTCCAATGCCTTTCTATAGGATCAAATGAGAAGTTTCTAAGTATCACGGTATCCATGTAATATCATGTTGAATTTTGCAGCTATTTTGCACTTTGGACCCTTAAGGGATCAATCCGCCACATGTTTCGGTGCGAAAGAGGACCATTCCTACTGTAAACATACCTATTAGGACGTGTTGGAATAGTCTGCTTGCTCACACGAGTTGCAAAAAAATGTGTATAAATTGTTTACATGACCTTTATATGACCTTTTTCACATTGTTTACATTTCAAAATTCAAAGTTTGCAAATTTTCCTACTCAAGGCATTTACAGAACAAAGTGCTACTACACCAAACATGAACTTTGACCTTACAGTATTTGAGTATATCTCATTATGTAATTAAATCTTATTACAATGCCTCTGGCACTTTGTTCTCTCAGATCTTTTACAATGTCACTCATACATTCAAGATTCTTTTTAAATGTCTACATGATAGGTGCTCATCATGAGGTTAACTTCAAATGAGTAACTTGAGATTCCATCGCTAAGCTTCACATTATCTCTTACAATGGCTTGAAATCAAAATTGAGATTTGTCAAAATCATCAAAATAAGTATGTTGCATTGCTTTTTTCGCTGAGATTTTTGATAATGGCTCTTAAATCAGCATTTTCTGCAATGAAAGATCAATCAACCCTTAGTAGTTTACTTACAAATACGCAAAGTAAAAGAGAAAAAGAAAGAGAATCCAAAATGGAAATGAAATAAAAATAGATGGAAGGCACTTATAGATGTTGCATGCAGGCATCAAAATAAGGATGTTGCATTGCTTTTCTAGTTGACATTCTCTTCGATGGCTCATATATCAGCATTTTTTGCAAGGGGACACCAATCACTGTAAAAGAAGATGATAGCATTGGCATCAAACAAATTAATGTGCATACAAGTATAAATTAATAAGAACCAATGTGCATATACTTATAAATTAATCCAACAAACCACCCGGGTCTGCTCTACTCTTTATTGTGTCAAGTATTGCCTCATGGTCAGACTCACGGACCTTCCATAACGTCTTGTTCAAAGGTCTACCCCCATATTTGGTCAAATGAACATTGGATTCCACGACAAGGTTTGAGTAATGAAGAATCTTACGATGCATGTCAAAGTCCTGAAATAGCCAATGTTTAACACTTGAATGTGGGTACCTTCTAAGCCATGTTCCAGTAACCACAACTGAGCCTATAGGGTATTCGATGTTTTCTCCATCTATAAGTGGGGCCTCCAATTTCTTTTTGGTCTCAACACAATGACACAAGTAATAGTTTGTTCCCTCTTCATTGTCTTCATCTGCAATAGCTGCATAAACATGCCCTGCATTGATAGGTGCAAAAACTCTTTTGGAATTTGTCAACATTATGAATACAGTACAAAGTAAGATCTAATGATATGGAATTTCAACAACTAAGAAAGTAGATATATCACCTCGTTGAACTAGATCTGATATGTGGTCAAAATCGACCGATGATTCTATCTGTGTCAGTTCCAATGCCATCGAAGGGTGATACGTGTGAAGTGGGCTAAGATAACTTGTCAACCGTTTGTCAACCCACTCCCCTGACTCACAATCATTCCAATCTTGCATTGTACATGAAGAACAAAAGCATGCCATCTTTCATGTATTGATACTCCATGAAACTGTATTTGAGCTAAGGAAAGAGTGTACCTCACTAGATCCTATTAGTGTACAACAATCTTCATATGGTGCAATGTTAGTATCATCCATCAACCAAAAAAATCTACGAACTGAAGACGTACCTTCATTACCTGGACCCATCAAAGCATTACACCACTTGATGATTGATTTTGCATCTATCAACTTTGCACTCTCTTTATACTTTAACTCTTCTCGTGCTAATGCTCTTTTCATGCATGCTCCTGCACCATCATGCTCCCCCTTTCCATGTCTAGCCTCACAAAAGTTCTGCATATGTTGAACACCTGTAATGACATGCATCTTGCAGAACTAGTAGAATATGCACGAGTTCTTGAACTGTGCTGCATAATTATCAGACCATATTATATGTTGATCATATTCTATGCCCCTCTGAGCCAAACCACTATAGAACATTTGGAAGCAACCTTGCACGAACTCTGCAGAATGTGTGCGATCATCACTAATGTAAAAGTGGTACTCCCTCATTACCTTCCTTTGCTCATCTGTACTATCAGATGCATGAATGAATGCTATGTGCACAAATATCGAAACTTGTGTAGAGTTCTAATATTGTGACTGCACCTCATGTTGTGGTTGTAGAGTGTAGTTCTCTGCAAAGTCAACCACGGATAGTATGCTTCCAATTGGAAAGGTGTCCTTGCATAGCTTGAACTGCATGTCCAACCATCGGGCTCTATGGGTATGCATTGCATTCTCAGACAGTATACTGTCATGAAATATGGTCATAAATTTGTACACTGGAATCTTCTCAATAACCAAATCACACTTTTTTGCTTCAGACCCATCTTTTGTAGCATATGCCACTATTTTATACTTCGCGAACTCTGCTAGTTTTTGTCCCACCTCATCTATGCTTTCCATATGTTGACATACTTGCATACTCTAGAAGCCACCGCAATGCTCGCATGAACCATCCAAGCATGTTGTCCTGTAGAATATCTGGCCATTCTCTATTTGACATAAAAATTTTGATAAGAACTCTCTTGAATATTTTGGTGGGGCTTCTATGCCACAATCCTGCAAAACATCGTTAGTATGCAAATCTAAACATATAGAATGATAAACATCATAATGGTTAGAAAAATCAATATGTAGTCTACAACAACAAGTAGTGCATGTGTGATTTATCTTGACATAAAAAGGTTTAAGTAGTTCAAAATATCTTTGAGAAATACTAATTTGAGGATAATCATTTTCAAATTTCCAAAACAATTAGGTTTGAGTCATATCCAAAAAATGCTTTGGATGTGGCTCACGATTCCGACTACCGATTCTCCTTCTTACCACATCCCTTTGATTTGGAGATGGCCTTGTGTTATTCTTCCAATACTCTTCAATTAGTGTTCTCAAGGCTTCAACAACTTCTTTATCTTTTCGTGACAGTCTCCCCGAGAATTCCCATAATTCATTTGTATCATTGCCCTCAATTCTTTGTCGCCTTTGAATGGCCCTTGATAAAGTTTTTCTAATAATTCCTGTTTTTTCACTAGTCTTTCTAATTAGGTGAGCTCTCTTTGTTTGACAACTTACCAAATTCGATGTAATCACATGTCGGGTGACATTACTATCCTTTGAGCATGAGGTCTTATCCACACTCTCATAAGCATCCATTAGATTCTTCACAATAGTGTCTGCACTCGATGCATTTGATTTTCTCAACCCAAGAGTCTTCATGATGTTCCTATACTTTACACCCCGCATCATTTCAACAAATAGTTGACATCTTGCAGTCTCATTTAGTCTTTCAAAGAATCTTTCTCAAATCTTATCAGCATATCTTCTACAAGTGCGTGTTGAAATCTTACCTTCCATGTGCTGCAAAATCTCATCATCAATATTAATCAAATTCTTGGTGGTGTTCTCCTAGGTACATACATCTCAATATTAGGAATTTCATCAATATTTAATTGAGGTGGGCTAGATTGCATACCTTTGATCCAGGGTGGAGAAGAAGACATACCTTGAGGTTTAGATGGGAATGATGGCATACCTTCTTCGTCAATTTCGAGTGATGATGTACTCTCAACTTGAGATGTGTTGGATGGTGTCCAACAATATTCACTTGCGGTAAATGGTGTCCCTCCATATTCACTTGCAGTAGATGGTCTCCATCCATATTCACTTGTGCTAGATGGTGTCCCTCCATATTTGCTTGTGCTTAATGGTGTCCCTTCATATTCACTTGTCGTAGAGGGTGTGTTTCCAACTACAGTATCTAAATCTATCTTACGACGATGCTTTCACATTCATGCCTTTTGTGTTGCCAATTCCCATTCTCTTTTTGATGGTTGAGGTTCCTCTACAATCGGGTTGTTCTCATCAATCGTTTCCAATTTCTTCTTTTCACAATATGCCGCCACTTGAACTCTCTCCTTTTCTTTCAAGGTTTCATTCTCTTCGTCTGTTAGTTTCCTCTTTGTCTTTTTCTTCGCCATGGTGGATAATTTTATGTATACCATGGTAATGAGATGAATATTAGTTCCTAAAAAATGTATCCATTCAAGATAATTGAAAAATATGTCATTGAAGGCTTCATTTAAATAATACTTACAATCATCTTGTACAAAAGTAGTCTTTTATTGTTGATGGTTCTAGCCAACCACCAAGGGAATAAGGACTATGATGTAAAGTCCCAATAGTGTTTTTTATGTGTGAGTTAAGGAAAACTTAGGTTATTCTAGAGCCTTGAAGTTTGGAGAAGCCTGAATGATGAAATTAGGTAAATTAGTCCATGTAGACTTGGCAATTTGTCCTAAAAGTGGGAAAAGGGAATTAATGATGCTCTAAGCATGACCCAAGGGTCCTATCATGTGGGAGAAAGGTATATAAGGTCATAAAAACCCTAATTGAGCATGTGGGAAAGCTATTGTATGATTTTGAGTTTTGGAAGGGGAATTTGTGAGTTGGAAGAGTGCAAATTTCATTGAATTTCTATTTTTGTGCCTTCATCCAGTCAAGAATGGATTGAAAGGACCTGTCTAATGCTTGGATTCTTTCAATTGTGTCACTTAATTACTGTGTGAAGCATTATATTATCCATTTAGTTCAATTGCTTTCTATTTTGCAAGTTTTTAGAGTTTTTGGTCTCATAGCCGGTTCATGCCAGTTTTTGGAAATAATCATCCCCACTTGAATTCTTGTGGCAAGGCTACCATGGAAACTTGGAATCAAGTAGGGGAATTTTTTTACAGTGTACATATGGTGTGTGGTGTCTTGGTTTGTAGGGGAGATGGTGAATTCATCAAGAACTATGCGAGTGCAAGTGCATTTTGGCTAGTGGCTTGGAGAGGACAGCAGTAAAGAAAGTTGCTAAATGGACTGGTTTGTGCCAATCAAGATCAAGACAGTGTGGGCACATGTATTGTAGACATGTATGTGCAAGGAGGAGAGTTGAGGAGGTCATTGAAGCCCTCAAAGTTGGAAAAAGGAGCTAGAACCCTAGAAACCCTTGAAAATAGGGGGTATGAGGACAGTCCTATGTACGAATGCCAAAGGGACTAAAAACTTGGTAAATATTGAAGCTTATGGTACCACTAGAAAGGATCTATAAAAAATTTTGGGGGTTGTTAAGACCGTTTTTGAGAAAAGCCAAGAAAATGGGTTCTAGGAGGCTTAATTGGGCAAAAGGCTACAAGGCCTAAAATTGGGTTTTTCAAGAAAGCAATGGGTACAATGTGAAAGAATCCTATGAGATGGATTAGTGAGGAGTCAAATCAACAAGGGGATAGTGAGAATACCCTTTCATAGCCCCTCGAGTGGTTAGGATACTTTGGGTCAGTGTGGAGCCCAGGGAAGCTTAGTGGTGAATTGAGAGCAATGGTGAAAATTTTGAAATTGGTGGAGAGTCTTATGAGTTGAGAGGGGTTTACAAGGGATCCCTGAGTAGGGTAGAGAGGAATACCCTAGGAATACCAAAGAATAGGTCTTGGGAAGAGAAAGATTGCTCTTCAAAGATAAGACTCCCAATCAATTGTTGAAGGACTGGTCTATGTAATGAACTTTTGACCTTGTGCAGGGTATTTTGAAGATGTTTGATGCTTTGGAATGGTTTGGGAATGGTCTTAAAGGATGAATTTTGGTGAATGGTTCTGAATTTCTATAATTGGCAAGTGTAAAATTGTAATTGGCAAGTGTAAATAATTGTGTATATAATTTGCTAATTTAAAATGTGCATTGACAACCTAAGGTTATAATGACAAACAGAAATGAAAGAAAGCCATAATAGAATGAAAGAAAATTTGTAAAGACTTCACATACCTTAAAAACCATATTTTCAAATGGAGGAATTCAACCCAATTATGTAGCCTTAGCTTCTTCTTTCTTCAAACTCCACAACAATTTGACTTCTTCAAAAGCTTGTTCCCTTTCACACTTCAATTGTATATCAGTTTTCAATGGAATTCAAACTTCAATTGATATTATATGTCTTTCAATGTCGAGACCCTGCTATTTCATGCAAAGGTGGTAAAAAGATCATGGAAAAGGTGATGGAAAGTGAAAAAGATGCTTGCACACTTCACAACATCATCAAATATATATTTTTTGTTGGAGCACGCACAGAACTAGGGGAATATGCAGACTGTGGGCCTTCAAATCACGGGTATATTGATTTTTTACCTTTTTAGTAAACTACAAGACGCGCTCGCGTTATAATGCGCACACATTATAACGCGAGCGCGTTATGTTAAATTAAGTTTTCTTAGTGTATTTTTGATAGTATAGGGGTTTATGAGAGAGTGGGAGGGAGAGAGGGGGAGAGTGGAAGATAGAGAGGGATGGAGAAGGGGAGAGTGGGAGATAGAGTGGCAGATACAGAGGGAGGGAGAGAGGGGGAGAGTGGGA